>CATIWK010148316.1:0-11045 GCA_949634005.1 Mallotus japonicus | reverse complement strand
TAAACATGCAATCAAACAGGCCTGGAATGATAACAAGACATTAAGCTCAACGCATAGAATTAACTGAAAATCAAATTAATAAAACTTGCATTCAATCACATCATAGAATAGCTACTCCTAGCCTAAACCCTAAAATAGATTAGCCAAACATAGTTCTACAAACAATAGAATAAATAACAAGAGAATGAAGAAGAAAAATAGATAAAACTAGTTTAAGTGCCGCTTCAATCTTCAAACCCTTGTTTGCCTTCTCAAGCTCTTGTTTGTGGCTTTTAGAATGTGGAATGATCTCCCCCTTTCTATCCTTTTAGGTCACTTATATAAAGCCCTAATTCGTCCTTGTTAGAATTGGAATAAATTCAGGCCCTTAAAATTCAAATCCTAATCAAATTAGGACTGTTGTCCAACTCTATGCAGATAGGATGAATGGAACACAACTTTTTCCCTTTAATATGGACGAATTATCTCTTCATGTCTTCATCAAAGTTGTAGTATTTTCTCTTAGCTTTCTGGAGCATTTGGAATCACCTTAATCTGATCTCTGTACAAGAAGTTATGCTCAAAACACTCGAACATACGCCAATATGAAATCCTGCAGGAGACGCGTAACAGCTGTGACAATTTTGTCACAGCCATGACACTGGTCTTTTCTGAAAATTCTAAGTCTTAGGCACTCTGTTACAGCTGTGATGATTCCGTCACAGCCATGACACCCTCCAAGATGCTATTCCTTGCTAAATTAGGCTCCGAATCACTCTATATTGCATTCCACTTATACTCCAAGCTTCTAAACCTTAAAAGACAAAGGAAGAACAAATCAAAATGCATATGAAACTAACATAAAACTTATTCTAATATTAAACCAAAATATTAATTAACCTTAAATTATACAAACCTAAGTAAATTACTAAGAAATAAACCTTAATCTACATGAAATGCAACATATTAACTAATAATCCTAAATTAACATATTTAACTATAATTTACTAAATGATCACACTATATAAAATAAAAACTAATGAGATATTAACTATATTTATGCATAAAATATGAACTTATCACTTAATTGACCATTAAATTTATGGCAACTGCTTCTGAGCGAGAGCATGAGAACAAGGTCTCCATGTCTCTCACTTTTCACTATGTCTATGTGTTTGTCTATCTAGGTGCTGTCACTAAATCTTATTTATTTATTTGGCCAAAGATGCAAATTGGACCCTCACATTTTGTCCTAATTTCATATCGGACCTTATCATTTTTTTGAGTCAAATTGGAATATATATATATATATATATATATATATATATATATATATATATATATATATATATTGTAAAATTAGACCATATTGGACATTTGGTGAGTACAATCAAATCCTATAACTTTTTTGAGTATAACTAAGTCATATAAATTAATAAAAAATTAATTTTAACAGTTAACTAACAAATAAAATAGATATTTTTTTTAAAAAAATATGTACCTAAATTGATAACTGACAACAAATTTAATTTTAACAGTTGAATAAAATTTTTTTAAATTTCATTCATTATTTTAAAATTTTAAACCTACACAATAATTTTTAAACTTACACAATAACTGATGAATAAATTTTTTTATTCAACTGTTAAAATCAAATTTTAGGCCAATTATCAATTTTCTATTTATATTAACGAATAAATTTGGTCTTTTTTTTTTTGAAATTTATATCATTTTATTGTAAAACACTTAAAATTTAAGAAAAATTAAAAAATTATTTTATAGGTTTAAAAACTTTAAAAACTTTATAAATAGGTTATGTATATATTTTTAAAAATTTTATCAATTTTCTTTGTTAGTAACCGTTAAAATTTATTTTTATTAATCTATAGGATATAATTGTACTCAAAAAAAGTTATAGGACTTGATTATACTCATCAAGGGTCCAATATGGTGTAAATTTACACCATAGAAATTCCAATTTGACTCAAAAAATGAAAAGGTCCAATATGAAATTAGGGCAAAACATTGAGGTCCAATTTGCACATTTGCCTTTTTTTTTTTTTTTTTTGACACAGGGTCAAAGGAGCAAATTTTGTTTTCCAAAAGTGAAATTCCATAATGGTTCTTTAGTAAAGATATCAACATTTTTTTTTTTTACATGTGATGCACCTGATATTTGGTATCCCGTATAACTCGACTAATCCGAATTCGATCTGGAGTAGCTGCGTATCCAGGGTTCAAACCCGAGATCTCTGATACTCGTGCGTGGCCCTTATATTTATTATTTGAATGATATGGTAATATTCCTATATGATGATCTACTTAGGAATCCAGTTTTACAAGCATAATTTGAAATAAATTGTATCACTTCTGGCTTGGTTTTGTTATTCCTTTTCAAAACTTATTGTTCCTTTTTTTGGGCTGAAAATTTTAATTCTCAATAAATTTATTAAATACGACTGACTAAATTAAATCTCATAAAGTTTTTGCATTTTTACATTTTTAAATGTACTAGTAAACAATAAATTAATTACCTGAAATCAGCTAAGAAAGGCTATTTCGTTTAAATAATGTTGCAACACCTTCGCAGCTTGAACTTGTCGAGATGAATGTAGTCATGCTAAATTAGATGCTACCACTATTATTATTTGTTCAAATTGAACTGAATTAGTAATTGTGTATTAGATTTTGAATTCTAATGATTTAATACTTCAAGTATTAAAAAATGTGGATATCAAATGTGGAGAATAAGGTTCGAATTTTGTCCATCTTTGCTCTTTCCCTTATGGTGGGAAATTAAACCATTTCAACTAGATAAAAAAATTAGGAAAAAAAAAAAAAAAGCAAAATCACTGGCTAGATGCGTGGTGGTTAGACATGAAATTACTTGCAACTTTCTTTTCCCTTTGCTACTTGGATGAATTATTGGTTATTAAACTGGTCAATACAAAGAAAAGAAAATAAGAAAATAAAGTAAGTATAAAAGAAGGATGTTCAACTCAATTTACTTTCGAAAATACAATACATAAATATTAACATGTAAAATCTTCCAAGGACACTATTATAATATTTTTTTTGTCGATTTAGATATTTAAGTAAAAACAATAATTCAAATACTAAAATAGTAAAATTTAAAAATTCAAATACTATTTATGCATTTATCCCGTTGGGATTTTAAAAAATTATTAAACTAAATTGTTAATAACAATTTATATTTTAAGAAAATTTGAAACAAAGCAAATTGATTGGTTTTTTAATGTTTTGTATTAAAATTTGAAAAAAAAAATTTATGACGAACAAAAAATATAAATATTTTAAAATAAAATTTACATGTTTAAATGAGAAATTATTTTGTAGATTTTACACATTTAAATTTATTATGTTCAATTATTTTTCATTATATTAATTTGATGACTAATCATTGGTTGATATGTCCAACCATATCAAGAAATTTTTTGAGTGATACATAAATTTTCTTTTTGTGGAATTAATCATTTAGTGAAGATTTTGTAATATTAGCTATAGGAGTAGTTGTGTATGGCCCTTATATTTATTATTTGAACGAAGTGGTCCTATTCCTATTAATCATTCATTTCCGTTTTTTATTAATCTTCTTTAATTATTTCTTGGAATAATTCAAGAAAATAAAGCAACAATTTACTTTCTTGGCAAACAATAGAAACAATAGTATCTTATCTTTCGGTAGCTCTGGTGTGGAGCCAAGGAAAACAAAGGCTGCAAAGCATAGTACTGTATTGCTCTCTTTCTTTACCTGAGCTCGGAGAACTTTATTAAACCAATGCTCATCATTTTATTCCTCATCGTTCTTTTGTTCCCAACAAAATTGTCTTCTCTTTCCGTAGCTCTGGTGTGGAGCCAAGGAAAGCAATGGCTGCAAAGCATAGTATTGTGTCGCTCTTTTTCTTTCCCTGAGCTCAGAAAACTTTAAAACTCATGCCCATCATTTTATTCCTTATCGTTCTTTTGTTCCGTTAGAGAAACCATATCTGTCATTGGAGAGGCTACTCTATTAACTCTCTTTCAAGTGCTTTTTGAAAAGATAGCCTCTTCTGATTTGCTGAAGTTTGCCGGTGAAAAGCAAGCCCTTGCTGAGATTAAAAAGTAGAAGAAGATGTTGCTGAAAATTGGTGTTGTTCTTGATGATGCGGAGGAGAAGCAAAGGATGAACCAGTTTGTAAAGATTTGGTTGAGCCACCTCAAAGATCTGGCTTATGATGTTGAGGACATCTTGAATGAGTTTGCCACAGAGCCATTACAGCGAAAGTTGAAGGGAGAATGTCAAGCCAGCACTAATGCAACTGATGCAAAAGTTGGTGTGCTTCCAATTGTTGGGATGGGTGGATTGGGCAAAATTTTCATTCCTGAAAAGTTGTAAACTTTATCCTCTCTAAAACAACTATTCCTCTTGGAATGCCCTGTTATCTCCTTTCTAAAGTGTCTGTGATAGAAGATCGCGAGAATTTGAAGAGTATAGAGTCGGGTGAGGAAGAACAAGGATAACTTAATCTTGAAGAGTTGATAATTTTAAGGATAACATTCATTACTTTTATTATTTTTAAATACATTTCACTTGCTTCAGGAAGTAGGTGGTGTTCACTCTCCTGAAATTGGGGTGAGTTACCAAATTTGTGATTTGTTTGGGTTAAATAGCCAAAAAAAAAAAGCTAATTTGGGGTTAATTGCACCTTGAGAAATAGTTTGAGGGGCGAATTGCCACTTTAGCCAATTTTAAGGTGTCATCTCTAAAATGCCTTGAAGTAAAAGATTGTCCATCTCTTTCATATTTATCATCCAGAGCCCAATTAGCACCCAGTTTTTAACCCTTAGCTACTTCAAATTGTTCAAAGTTGGAGTTAATAGCTCAGAGTTTTAACAACACCTCTTCCCTCTTCAACTTCTTGAAATTAGCTATTGTAATAAGCTTAAATATTTACCCAAAGACCTCCACAAGTTCACCAGTCTCCAAGTGAATTTGTATATATGAATGCAGTGATATTGTTTCCTTCCCACCAGGAGGTTTGCCCACTACTTCTCTGAAAAAACTGAACGTGTCAAATTGTAAACTGCTCGTTGCCCTTCCTGATAACATCCACAACATCACATATCTTCAACAATTGAATTTTTGAATGTTATCTTTTCCAGAACAAGGCTTTCCAACCAACTTGGTAACACTTACGATATTCAAAGTAATGAACCGTAGGCCGCTGTTTGAATGGGGTTTGCATCTACTCGCCAATCTTGCACACCTTGAGATTGTAGGCGGATGCCCAGACGTGGTGTCCTTCCCATGTGATGACATAAGAAGGATATTGTTGCCTCCTTCTCTTTAATCACTTTGTCGCCTGTTCCTTCCACTGCACAACTCGCTGATTGTTTCACCAAACCACTGCCTCCAAGCCTATTTCGTACATCTATAGCCAAGTTGGGCTTCCTTGATATATACGCTCCAGCTTGAGAGGGGGGCGGGTTTCATGAAGCAAAAGCTATGCAGCGACAATAATAGCAAATACAAACAATAGCAGCAATAGCAGCAGTTCTACAGCTCTTATTCAAGTAGTCAAGTGTTATCAACTGAAAGTTAATCATTCATTGATGTATAGTGATCAAATGAAGCTCAGATTAGTATTTTGTAAACTTTGTTGTAGTAGATTATAGCTAATTCTATTGTAACTAATTTGCAAGTTGTTATGCAGCTTGCAGTGATTCTGTATATAACAAAGTCTTGTACTACAGTTACTAATAATGAGAAAAATCAACTTAGTTTTTCATCAATTTTCGCATTAAGCTTAAACTTTCTAGACATCAGCAGGAAGAGAGAAGAATTGGAGAGAGCTATTAGCACATAAACACTACCATTTTGATAATTAGCTGTTGAAACCAAGAATCTGCCAAAATTGGTACCAAGCAGAAATTGATGTTTTCGGAATGCAAGCAGCTA
Organism: Mallotus japonicus; assembly: GCA_949634005.1. NCBI lineage: Eukaryota > Viridiplantae > Streptophyta > Magnoliopsida > Malpighiales > Euphorbiaceae > Mallotus > Mallotus japonicus. The sequence continues at coordinate 5,107 of CATIWK010148316.1, read as the reverse complement.
ATTAGGAATCTTGTAGAGTAGTTATTAGTTATGATGTCTCATCATCATCATCATCATCTTGTGTTGTTGTTATTGTCGTTGTTGTTGTAGCAGTGGTAGAGGTTGTTGTCGTAGTAGTAGAGGTTGTTGTCGTTGTAGTTGTAGTTGTTGGTGTCGTTGTAGTTTTTGTTGGTGACGTTTTTGTAATTGTTGTCGTTGTTGTAGTAGTAAAGGTGGGTTTCGTTGTTGTAGCTGTTGCTGGTGTCGTTGGTGTTATTGTAGCTGTTGCTGTAGTTGTTGTTTTTGGTGTCGTCGTAGTTGTAGCTGTTGTTGTTGTCGTCGTCGTTGTTGTTGTTGTAATTGTTGTTGTTGTTGTTGTAGTGGTAGTAGTTGTAGTTGTTGGCGTCGTTGTAGTTGTTGTTGGTGTCATTGTAGTTGCTGTTGTTGTCGTTGTTGTCGCTGTTGTTGTAGTGGTAGTAGTTGTAGTTGTTGGTGTCGTTGTTGCAGTTGTTGTTGTTGTAGTGGTAGTAATGGTGGTGCTTTTTTATCATGGCCGTAGTGGTACTTCTTAATAAGTTTAGAGATGAGAAGACAGAGGGAGAAGAGGAACATTATGATGGTCATTCTAATGGGATTTTTCTTATTCTGCAGAGCATAGAAGTATCCCATTGAAGAATGAAAGCATTGCCATATTGCACCAGCTAATCCAAAATATTCCAGAGTAGTTCCAAATGGCTTCTTGTGTGGACGTTGGCTCCAAAGCCATGGGAACCACCCATTTTTCTCCCAACAGACTTGTTCCATCCGAGCCTTGAAAATCAACTCAACCATGACAACAAGGAAGCCAGCTATAGCCGTCACCATACCCATTAAGGCAAGGCCTAGTTGTTCAAAAAGTGCAGATGAACCTTCTAGCAGTAAGCTGGTAAACAGAAAAAGCCACTCTACAGTTTCCTGTGAGAAATAGGTACAAACATTGTAAAAGTATTTCCTAATTAGTCAAAGAGGAAAAAGGAAAGAAAATAGACAGAGAGCACATAAACAAAACTAAATCTATACATTTCTGGTTCTTCTACTTGTGTTGTAAGTATATGAAAGCTGCCTTTTTATTTTAATAAAAATTAATAGAGATCTTTCAACTCTTCCACCTAACTACTTCTAACTTGTGGAGATACACAATTAAATTTACATGAAAATCATCGGAGATGCAAGCCCATTTTCTTACCTCAAAATGCAATATTGTCTTTCCCAATCCTCCGATTCCAACTGTTGGGACAGCCGACACATTCTCTTCATAGTTGGAGGACAATTCAGGTGGTATAGTTTTTTCCTTATCTTCTTCAGGGGGAGATGAGTACGTTTCCCTGCCATTAGCTTTAACAACTCTCTCCTCATCACTAAATTTCTTCTCATAATGACTAGCCCAAATGGCAGGTTTGACTGCTTCCCGTTTCCTTGGCAGCACCCGCACCATTTTCCGTCGATTATCAGTCATCACTTGCTCTGGCAACACATCCGTTGAGACTTCATCCAACAAGTCCTCAAAGTGCAATGTTGTCTTGCCGAATCCTCCAATTCTATCTATTGGAACAGCCGACACATTCTCTTCATAGTTGAAGGACAATTTAAGTGGTATAGTTTTTCCCTTATCCTCTTCAGGGGTAGATGAGTACGTTTCCCTGCCATTAGCTTCAACAACTCTCTCCTCATCACTAATTTTCTTCTCATAACGACTAGCCCAAATGGAAGCTTTGACTGCTTCCCGTTCCCTTGGCAGCAGTCGCACCATTTTCGGTCGATTATCAGTCATCACTTGCTCCGGCAACGCATCAGTTGAGACTTCATCCAACAAGTCCTCAAAGTGCAATGTTGTCTTGTCGAATCCTCCAATTCCATCTATTGTAACAGCCGACACATTCTTTTCATTATTGGAGGACAATTTAAGTGGTATAGTTTTTTCCTTATCCTCTTCAGGGGGAGATGAGTACGTTTCCCTGCCATTAGCTTTAACAACTCTCTCCATATCACTAAATTTCTTCTCATAACGACTAGCCCAAACGGCAGGTTTGACTGCTTCCCGTTTCCTTGGCAGCACCCGCACTATTTTCCATCGATTATCAGTCATCACTTGCTCCGGCAACGCATCTGTTGAGACTTCATCCAACAAGTGCTCAAAGTGCAATGTTGTCTTGCCGAATCCTCCAATTCCATCCATTGGAACAGCCGACACATTCTCTTCATTGTTGGAGGACAATTTAAGTGGTATAGTTTTTTCCTTATCCTCTTCAGTGGGAGATGAGTACGTTTCCCTGCCATTAGCTTCAACAACTCTGTCCTCATCACTAAATTTCTTCTCATAACGACTAGCCCAAATGGCAGGTTTGACTGCTCCCCGTTTCCTTAGCAGCACCCGCACCATTTTTCGTCGATTATCAGTCGTCACTTGCTCTGGCAACGCATCTGTTGAGACTTCATCGGACAAGTCATCTGCATCATAAAGTGCTTCCTTCAGCATTTTTCTTCAGAATCCAACCAATTGAAATGAAAACCAAATTAAAAGTTGTGATGAATTTAGCAGAGAAGTCTCACCACGAAATTAATTGACATCTAACCGCACATTATTGTTGCGTGAAGAATCTAAATAATTGCATCCGATGTGATAAAAAGTCTTTCACGCGGTGATAGTACTTTGCAAAACAAAAGCAAGTTCTTTGCAAGTTCCTATGTTGTTTAAGTCCTGAAATTTCCTGAAATTTCAAAATTGAAACTTTTGTGCTGTGGTCATTAAAAATGTTTCTTTTTCTATGAAATGAATTTATTTTGCAATTAATTGATTTCTGCCAATTAGTTCATAAAAAATTTCACAATATAGATTAGAAAATGTCAAAAATTTTTCATAAATACTTATAAACATGGTCTATGAGGATGAAATTGTATATTCAATATGACAAATACATAATCTAATTGGTGCAAAAATCTGCAGCCTCACAGAATTGTAGAAGTAGTAAATAATAAGATCATTCTCACCGAGATTAAAAAATTCACGGAGATTGAAAAATTAACTATTAAATTACTTTTGGTATTTACTTGTTTAGACAATCGAATTTAAGTTAATTAAAAGTTAAGCAATAACTAAGTTGAATACTTCTAATTTCACAATTCAGAAGCAAATGCTAGGGTTTTTCTTTTTGGCACAACTTAACAAAGAATCATATTAAATTTCTCTGTCAAATGTAACATCCATTCAATTTGCACCCATAAAATCATAAAATTATCTCTCAAGTAATTTCACAATTAATTAAATATACTGACCATCCAATTATTCAGTTCTCACTAAATTAAGTAATCAATTATATTCAATTTGAATCGAAGCTCTTTAAACAATATTAACAATTAAACTATTTCTCAATTAATTTAATAGTTAATAGAATGTTATTCAATCTCAATAGAATTTATCTCTCAATAAAATTCCTTTGTTAGCATTATTAAATAATACTAATTATTATTAAATAAATATAAAATCAATTTGAATTGTTATTAAAAAATATATGATTTAATTTCCAAATTATAATTTAATTTTATATAATCTTATTGTACAATTGTTAAACTATGTAATTGGTCTTAAGTCAATACTATAATAAATAAGTTTTATACAATACTAATTTAATATTTAGTAAATGAAAATAATTAAGTGAAATAAAAATTATGTATTTATAATTCAATTACTCTTAGTATTAATATTGAGTAAATGTAATTTAAATTAATTAATAAATACAATATTAAGTAAATATTATTTAAAGCTAATTTAATGTTAAGTAATATAGTGGGAATTTCCATGTTATATGAACAATTCTATTAAGTTTATTGACCATTACTTATCATACTACTATTATAATACTATAAATATACTAATAACATTATTCGTGGTATCTATTTGATTTTTTTATTTTTATAAATCTGAAATAATTTCTTTATGATTAAACTATAATGCTATATAAAATCCTAGTTATTTAAATAAAAAAAGATTTTGTCACGACCCAAATCCAGGAGTCATGACTGGCGCTAGGGAACGGGAATTTATACAAAACTATAACCCGTAGCAAGCCTTAAACATAAAAACTCAAACAAACACAACCATAAAAATACCTTTGAATTAAAACTTTAAATAACATAAAGAAATTCTCCAATACCATAACATAAAAATATTTTAAAATCAGTTAGGTACACAATCTCGGTCAATACTGTCCTCACACACTATAACAAAAACATATAACTACTACTGCAGCGTCTAATAAATACAAGAAATGATAAACTAAAATGTACAAAATCAACCGGCGAAGAAAGAATCCAGTGGAGAGAACTATTATACGAGGTCTGACTAGAAGAGTTCTGAAAAAATAATTGAGGTGGGTCAGACCTCACTGAGTGAATTATTATTATATGTATACATGCAACCTAAGCATACAAGCAATCAGACATTAATATAATATTTATATATCTATTTATATTTAAACACACATTTCAAGTATATGATTAATAATATTATTCATGTCAACACAGTAGATGCAAGAAAGTGATGCAGATGCTCAAAACCACATTTCACACCAAAACAAATAAATGTAGCAAGATTTTTGGATGGAGGATTGGAGCAGAACCCTAAATATCCGTAACCTCAATCACTGAACCTCGTTGGCCATCAGGCCCACTTAAATCCAATAATATTTCTCTTCTCTAATTTGGCAGTGGACTGGCCCCGAGACACTAAGTCAACCGAGCTACAGCAGTCACACCACACTCTATCGCATGACTAGCCCTGAGACACTGGGTCAACCAAGCTACAGCAGTCAAGCCACTCTATCCACAAATCACAATAATTATAATCCATCTCTCACATCAATCAATGCTTAACAAATCCTAATATCTAGCCTACTGTTGCGCAACAGTCCTAGTGTAGCCTTAGCACGTTCTACTACTATCCTCCAAAAATCACATCACAATTTAAATAATTAAGTCATATTAAAATATGCACTGCATCCAACAATCATATATATAAACAATTAACATTTAATGTAATATAACATATCAAAGTGCACATTTATCAAGATATGGATGCCAATGATATTTTCTA
>CATIWK010148105.1:0-27750 GCA_949634005.1 Mallotus japonicus | reverse complement strand
TTAAAGTCAATAAGAGGAGAACAAAAACAATATCAGCTATAACATAGATGTAGAAAGTAAAAAGAATTAAATGAACTTGAAAGAAAAAAAAATGAATGCATGAAGCTGAAATTGAAAGGAGTGGAAACTGAAAGGTGTGGTAAAACTGAAAATAGAAAAGGTGAAAGGACAATGAGTTAAAGGAAAGAAATGGAGAAGGTGACTGGAAAGTAAGCTGGAGGGAGATTTGGAGCTCTATGCAACTTACAAAGTGACACATGGCACAATCTGTATGAGGTGGCAATAGGGGTGTCAAAACGGGTTGGTGGGTTGTGTTCGTGTCGGATTAACTCACTTTGTTGACACGATTAGGGTCAACACGAACACGACTCATTTAATAATCGTATCAAATATTTCAACCCTAATACGATACGGAAATTAAACGGGTAACATAAACACGTATAACCCATTTATTTAAAAGGGTTGTGGTGGTCATAAAATTCAATATGACTCATTTAACGTGTATAACATTTATAATATAAAAAAAATACTATATTTCACAAAAAAAAATTAAAAATAATATCTATAATTTAACAATTTGTATAATACAATTATAAAAATATTATTTTTATAAAAAATTTGCATTAAATGACTAATTTATTAATTAAAATCATAATAAACTATATGAATTTTTAATGGGTCATGTCATATCGTATTGGGTTGACACGACCCAACAGGACATGTATAATTAAACGGATTGTAAATTGGTTTACGTGTCAATTCGCGACACAATTTGATTAAACCGTGTCATAAACGGGTTGACCCGTTTCTGACACGAACTCATTTAATCTCAACCATAATTCGCTAATTTTGCATGTTAGGTAAATCGTATTCACGTGTCATGACTCATTTTGACACTTAAGTGGCAACTTAAATGTATTTAGCTTTTATATATTTTATATAGAAGAGGGCAGAAAATCAGTAATTTTCCTTGATTAATATCTTTGACATATAAGCACATTCTCAACTTGGAAACTATATTGTAGTATTTATTTATTGATTTATTGATTTATTTTTTCATTCAAAGGGGATGAAAAAACGCAGTGAACAAAGACGTGGGACTGCTACTCCCACTTTATCCTTGTATAGCAGATCGCTAATAATACTGTCTGGACTTGTGTGGAGTCGGTGATATCCCATGGGAGCCTTGAGAGCCAATTCTGCCAAATGATCAGCACATCTATTGACTATTGATTCCACTTCCCAATCTCTCTGCAACATTCTTCTTATTTCTTCCACATTTTCAACTTGGAAACTATATTGTATTCATGCTTAAACAGCACGACATGAGAGAGGAATTATCTTTCATTAATTATGTCATACCAATTTAAATACTGTCAATAACAAAATCATACCAATTTAAATAAAACATAATTTTTTTTTACATTTTAGTCCTAAACCTATAAAAAAAGTGTCATTTTTAATATTTTAAATAAATAATATTTTTATTTATTTATTTACTACTTATTCTATTATTTAACTTTTATAATAACTATATAACTCACTAAAATAATTTCAAAAAAATTAAAATTAAAAATATTAATTATTATTTTATTAACAACAATGAATAAAATTAATTAAGCATTTTTAATTGTTTTTAAATATAAATTTTAATTAATATATCTTAAATGATTAAATGTATTTTATGATTGGATAAACTCAATTAGGTTTATCAATATTATAATTTATGTTATATTTTAAATAAATTTTAAATTCAATTGTATCTTAATTAGATAATGTAAAAAATATTTCTTTAAATTGGGCTATTTTACAAAAAATATTTGAAGAATAATATATTTTAATTAAAAATTTTATTTTTTATTATAAAGTATAATAAACTTAAGATAAAATAGAAAATTTTATTATACTTTTTATAACAATTAAAATTATAGTAAAAATATGTTAACTTATTTTATTGTTTAGATATTTATTATAAAATAGTTTAATTTAAAAAAATATTTTATAAAAATTTGTCTTATTTTAAATTTGATTGAGTTTAAAAGCTTTTGAAATCTAACACAAATTATAATATTGAAAAATTAAATAAGTTTTTTCCATATAAAATATATTTATTCATTTATGATATATTAATTGAAATTATATATTTAAAAATAATTAAGAATATTTAATTAGTTTTATTTATTATTGCCAATATAACTAACAATTTAAAAAATATAATTTATATTTATATTTATAAAATTTATTTTAGTGAATTATATGGTTAGTATGAAAGTTGAATAATAAAAGAAGTCAAAAATAAAAATTTTATTTATTTAAAATATCAAAAATAATAATTTTTTATAGTTTTAAGACTGAAATGTAAAAAAATTAATTTTAAGGGCTGACTAATAGAAAATTACTTTGACTAGTGGATAGTAATAGCGGAAAATCTTTTTAAAACTTATAGAATTTGATTGTAAGATTCAATTGCAAAAACGATATAATTTAAAGTCTCACAATACTATTATCCTTTACTTAATTATTGTGATTTTCAAATGAATTAAATTAATACATATTTATAATTTTATGTGAAATAAAAATTAATTTGTAATCATAGTTAGTTTGACGGTAAATTACTTAAAAAATTTTATTAATTTTTTAATATTGTATTAATGTTACATTATTAAAACTAATAATGATGAGGCACTAAAGTAGTGCAACATAATAAAAAATTACAAATTCCAAATAATGTGAAAAAATATATATTATAAATTATAAACATGGATAACTACATAATTATATTTTTTTATTTTTTTAATCATCCACAATTCTCACAACTATTAATAGTAATTAAATCAGTATTCACTGGCACTAAAACTAATTACTTAAAACCTACAAAATCTATTTGGCATTGAAAGTATAATCCCAAGTACTTTTTTGTCACTAATCACAAAACAAAACTGAAAAAAACGAATTTATATGTTCTTCACCTCAAATCAAATTGCATGCCATATGTCTTTTTAATTATTAATTTTATAGCAAACCGCGTAGACACTTCAGATCATAACATAACCTTCCATGTAAAGAGGATTATTTCCTACTCATTTGATAGTTCTTTCAATTAATTAAATACTATATGATATTTAATTAAGTTTATATGCAATATATATATATTAATTAAACCAATATTTATTGTTTAAACATTTAAATTTTATAAATTGGCTACTATTTTTTATGATTAATTACAAGAATTGCAATACATATATATAATGTAGATGAAAAAATAAAATAAGAATTTATCCTCAATAGTTCAATATAAATCACTTAACATAAAGTATTAACATTGTAATTATACAATTCTATAACGATATGTGCCGTCAGATTGATTCAAATAAAAATTAATCATCAAACGGTTAAAAATTCATTCATAAAGTAAGCTCGATAACACCCGAATATAGCACGGAAAAAGAGAAAAAAATCTATCTCAAATCCATATTACGATTTTATATATGAATATGGAAGATAAAAACCAAAAAACCTAGATTCTGTATAATAGAAAACCATGTAAGGAATTATCCTTCATGATCTTGTGTGTGTTTTTTTTAAGGAAAAAAGTATAGGAAACCTTCCTTCATGAAATATATGTATTATATATATCGTAACCTTTTATCTTTGAGTTAAACAACCACATAACTGAAAACCCTCTCCTTCTAAAAAGTCTCTTTTTTATATGTTTCTTCGTTGTTCCTCATCTTTTCAAGATTCATATATCTATTTCTCAACGTAACTCCATTAAATTATTATCATTTCTTCGTTGCTTCCATCTCTTTTTGCCTTTGTTATAGTGATCAAGTGCAAAGTGTGTGAATAGGGTTTTCTTTCTTTTTCCTCTCTTGTTACGTTCTCTTTTTCTTCAATTTTATTTCTGATCATCACATAGAAAAAAAAAAACTTGAACAGATATATCCAATTTCGGTTTCTCATTGTTGTTTATGGAAATGGGTCATTGCCCTTGTTTTGGTATGTTGTATAGGAAGAAGCTGAAGCGTGATACTATTGATACAGAGCCATCATCCTATGGTAAGTTTTTTTTATTTCTTTTCTTGTTGATCTTCTTATGGGTACAATATTCTTTTCATGAATATTGGTATTTTGCATATATGAGAATGAAATAATTTAGATACGTGTTTTTTTTTTCTCTTTCATGTTCCATATTAATGGCTTTTTCTTGTTCATGGGTTCTATTTCAAGGGTATTATTGTTTGGTTGGTGCAACTTCAAGAAAGCTTTTTTTTTTCATTTTAAAGATAGTTTTTTAGGGGCTGTAATATTACTTTACATATATTAATGTCCTTATTCCTTTTTTTTAGAGTTGTTGATTTGTTTATGTAAGATTATAAAGACCAATTCTTGTTGGTTTAAACCTGCTGGTGATATGTATTTTGAATGGACTCCTTTATTCATTCTTGGACTTTGTTTCTGATAACTGATAGAAATTTTGATGTGGGTACATGATCATATCTTATAATTCTTTTTTGTATATTCTGAACCAGCTAAAAACCAAGAAATGTGTACTAGAAATAAGCTACAACTCCTAAAATAATTTGATACAAGTCTTGTCAATTAGTTTGTGCATATTGTTGATTTAAATCTGGTGGAATCTAACGCTACTTTCTACTTAAAATGAATAAATATAGATTCAAAAGCAGAATCAAGAGCAGGGTCAGGGACGTCAGGAACAAAATCGAGAGCGGTGTCACTATCAAGATCAAGATCAAGTTCAGTATCAAGAGTCACTACTGATATAAGACAGGAACAATCTGTTCCAAGACATACACCAGATACTTCTTCGTCTAATATTGCTCCAACATTCACCTATGAGGATCTTGCAATTGCAACAAATGATTTTAGTCCAATATCTTTGATTGGGAGAGGTGGTTTTGGTGCTGTTTATAAAGGGAAATTAGGAAGTACCGGTCAGGTACTAATTTCTTTTTTTCTGCTATTGTGTTCTTGATGTGAACATTGATGGATTAATTAAGCTTCTTGTAATGTGATTATCAGGTTGTAGCTGTTAAGCAGCTAGATCTATCAGGCATCCAAGGAGAAAAGGAGTTTCTGGTAGAAGTTCTGATGCTTACTCTCATGCATCATCCTAACCTTGTCAATTTGATTGGCTTCTGCGCTGAAGGCGAACAACGTCTTCTTGTCTATGAATACTTACCTATGGGATCACTGGAAGATCACCTTTTCGGTACAAATCATAATCATGCTTGTGGTAAAATATTGCAACTTCTGCTTCATTTTGTATGTTCATGGTTAATGATGTTCCTGTTTAATTTCAGATATTACACCTGATATGGAACCTCTTGATTGGAATACAAGGATGAAGATAGCAGCTGGTGCTGCTAAAGGATTGGACTACTTGCATAATGCAAATCCCCCTGTTATATACAGGGACTTGAAAGCATCAAACATACTGTTGGATGAAGGATTCAATCCAAAGCTCTCAGATTTCGGACTAGCAAAATTTGGCCCCGTCGGAGACAATTCCCATGTCTCCACCAGGGTCATGGGGACATATGGTTATTGTGCACCTGAGTATGCCTCAACTGGAAGATTGACCATGAAGACTGATATTTACAGCTTTGGAGTAGTCTTGCTAGAGCTTGTTACTGGACATAGAGCGATTGACGAAATTAATGGCCGTCATATGCATCTGATTCATTGGGTATAATGCTTCTCAGGATTCTTGATTAAGTTGTCAATATTTATTGTCTCAGGTTTTTTGCAGGGCTTTCCAAAAATTCATCAGGATCTTGTTTTCTTGTGCAGGCACTTCCCTTGATGAAAGATAGATCAAGTTACTTAAAATTAGCAGATCCAATGCTGAAGGGTCAGTTCTCAGTATCTATCTTCAACAAGGCTATAGAGGTAGCGTCAACCTGTCTCAACGAAAATGCGAATTTAAGGCCCACGACAAGCGAGTTGGTGTCTGCTATGGACTATTTGTTGTCACATAAATATGAACCGAAGGATGGGAAGAAGGTTAGTGTCAACTGGCCTGACATTGATTTCTCACCAAGTGTAACAGCAGTGATCTTAGAGAAGGATTTAGATCGAGACCGTGCAGTGGCAGAGGCTAAGATGTGGGGTGAGAGTTGGAGAGAGAAGAGACGGCAAAATTCCCAAAATAGTTCTAATGGTGGCACCACCAGGTATCAACAATCTAAAAAATAACCTGGAACTTTATGAAAAATCAAGACAGAACTTTTTTGCCTCCCTCCAAACATCAATAGAATCAGTTCCCTTTAAACATTTCTTGATTTGGGTGAACAAAATTTTAGTGTATGAAAAATAGTTTTCATAAAATGATGCAAAAGTTGAATAGGTTTGTATATGCTGTTGTTCAATGTTGTAGCTGATTCTATCAGTTAGTTTGTTCTGATTATTGATTTCCTTTTAACTAAGTTTGAGTTCAAAATTCAGAATTCAGAATGTTCTGAAATAGAGTTGAAGTAACAGGACTTGCAATGAAGATGATGATTTAAATTGATGCAATATGGACTAAAATAATATCCAATTGATCAGAATTATCTTGGATGAACAAAGGTCATTGCGCTCTTTCCAGAGTTTGAAACAATTTCAGGTTAGATGAACAATTACTTTAAACATGAGGATTTAAGATTGAATGTATAACATTTCACCATGTAACATAACCTGACCTATTCGATATATAGAGTTTTCAAATTTTATTTGAATTAGAGAGATGTATTTATTCATATTAAATTTGTGCAATGATAATAATAATAGTAAGAAATTTTCATAAAAATTTGAAAAAAAAAATATTAATGGGTTCAATTTCTAACTATCACGACCACGTAGTTTGGCTTGTTAGCCAATGGTACTATAGACATACAATTTCATTGGAGATCGATCCTAATCCCCTTCCCTTATACTAATGGCCAAAAAATTTCTGACTATCATAAAAAACTGAACCGCTTATAAATTTGAAAAAAAAAAAAAAGTGTTGAATTTAGTAATGAGTAAGATAAGGAACAAAAGGATACATGATCAGGTCAAAGCTAAAGTGACATATATAATGTGGTTGATGGTGATGGTTCTGCAAGAATGCAACTATGAATCCAGCTGCAACCAGGAAGGTTTTTAAGAGGTGGCCCATTTTCTAAAAATCTGGTAGGATGGTTAAGGTTTTAATGTTGTGTTGTATAACTGCAAAAATTAGCTGTAGAGATCCTTTGTGTTTTGGGTTTCTATTGATGCCTTTGCTTTGTTATCCTACAGAGTTACCTTCATCACACCTTTTTTTTCTACATATTTTTTATCATTACAAACTAGGAGCAAGGGAGAGGAGGAAATGGGGGACTCGGTAGCGGAAACCCCACTACTGTGCCCATAAGAGTTTGGCCATATGACCAAAGCAATGCTATTTTTTTCTACAATTCAATTACAAGTTAATTGTTAATGTAATTCAACCATAACTATTATTAATGTGAATGAAAAGATACAATTGCTACATATTTGAGGCTAAGGGTATAAATTGCCATGAATCAAAATCAAATTGTAAAGTGCATATAAGGAAAAATTATAAAAATAGTGTCTAAACTTGTCAGTTTTTTCTATTTTGGCATTTCATTTTATTTTATTTGTTTGCAATCAGGTGTCTGAACTCTTAATTTAGAATGTATTTTAGTGCTTCTAATGCTGACTTATCTCTATTGGGCCCCATTTTTGTTGATGTGTGTTGCCATGTCACTTTTCATGTATACATATGATTCGAATTTACCAAAATGTCCATAATTTAGATTACAAATATATATTTAAGTCCTTACAACTTTATCACTTAGGTCTTGTAATTATTTTATTATTTTTTCATCTACACCATCTTTCTCAACTTATGCCTAGTTATTTTAGTTCACCCATCACTACCGTCGTCATTACCACAACTAACCACCACTGCCTTAACCATCAAGATGCCTATAACCATATTCTTCTTTGTCATAACTCATAACCAAGGCATATTTCCAACATACTAATTATACCCAAATAAGTACATTTTTGTGAGAGTTTATACATCTTTAGATAATTATTGTTCATGATGAAGCTAATGAAAATCGAAGGTTCAAATAAAAATCACAACCCATATCCAACTCATCCCATGGTTAAATCTATTTCTCCCTCCCTTAATAAAAATTTCATCTTTCTCTTTTTATACTTACTCTTTAATAAAATAAATCTTCTAATTCATCCCATTTTGTTAAAAAAATCAAAAATTGATTTCCCATCAATCCTCCATTCAATTAAAAACCTATTTTTCATCAACCTAGTGTATGATTTCCAGAAAATATGAGACCAAAAATATTGAAAATTTTAATCAAGCTAAATATTAAAAAACACATCCAAAAGAAAATTTCAAGAATATGAAAAAACATAATAAATTTGAGCTAGTTCTTCAAAAAAAAAATATGAAAAACAGAAAATGAAACTTACAACAAAAGAGGAAGGAGATGAACACTTTAAACAAAAATGGATAATTCTAAAAAAATTAAGATATGCAAATTACAAGAAGTTGGACAAAGATATAGTCATAAAATCAGATCTCCACCTCTTGACATTCTCTGTGTTTCACAAAATTAAAAATCGAATTCTATTCTCTTCTCTTTTTCCTCTTTATATCTCTAATGGCCTCGCACATTTAAGGCCAACCAAAAAAACCTTTCAATTATCATTCTTAACAACGAAATCAAGAATCACTCTACTTACTTTTCATCCACTTTATGTATTGAAAGGATGTCAAATAGGATAAGGTATGTGCTAGTAAAAGAGAAAAAAGGAGGAGAAAGAAGGGTCTTCACTGAGTTAGTGATGGTATTGTAGTTTTTTATTGCAAAAATCAAGTAATGCTAGTGGTAGTGGCATTGTGGTTGTAGTGTGAGGGAAAGAAAAATAGAGTTTTAGTATATTAAGGGTAAATTTGTCTTTTTATTTTAGATACTATATTTTAAATGACATGGCAAGAGAATTAAGAGGAAGTGGAGCCCATTTAATCGTAGTAACCAGACAGTTAGGACAAAATCCTGGAAGCACCGAGTTATTATCTATTTATAAAGTTCTGACACTTGATTGCAAAAAAAAAAAAAAAAATGAGACACCAAAATAGAAAAACGTAAAAAGTATATACACCATTTTTATAATTTTTCCTTAGTATAAATTTCCATGGGGTCTAATTTGGATGCTAAAGACTAAGATTTTGTGATTCAAAAATTATAGGTTGTAATTGCATAATCTTCTAAAAATATTTTTGACTTGTATTGTATTTATAATTTAATCAAATATTTCATTATTAGAAACATGTAACATTATATAAGTGGACCACAGAAGTCATTACAATAAGATTAGAAATCGAATAGGTAAATTATACAACTTCTTTTAGAGTAAATTACTCTCTCTCTCTCTCTCTCTCTCTCTCTCTCTCATCTTCTGGAGTCTTCCTTTTTTCTCTGCAAGGCATCTTCCTTGTTGTTGATATCTAGAGCCAATTTCCGGCCAAAAATTAGTTCCTTTCTTTCTTTTTCTATATAGTTTATATTATCTTCTCAAAATAATTAGTATATTACCTAGATCTAGGGTTATATCCCTCTTTTGTTCTCCTTTTTCGGAAATTTTGTTCTCTCTAGGTATGAAAGGAAGATTTTGTGGATTGTGCTTATTCTAAGGAAGGACAAGAAGACTCGTTTCTCTTTGAGGAAATCCTTGATTTTGACTTACCAATATTCAAGGTTTGCTTTATTATATGTAAAATGGGGTTTGCCACACCCATTATTTCGCGGAGGATGCTGAAGTATTATTCCAGTTTACCATCTAGAATTTATGTTTCTTCATGTCAGATTATGGTTTTGGCCTTCTTGTCTGTCAAAATCCTCTTAAAGCGGCACCGTTGTACCAGTGAATTTGTGACAGTTTTTATTTTCTTCTCTTTTTTTATGATCTATCATTCAAGAGCAAGATTAGGTGATATAGATTGTATATGTTGTAAAATATTACTCTCTTTTTTGTACTTTAGAGTTTAATTAATGATATATTTTCTTTTGGACAAAAAAAAAAGTTAATTCACTTCACCAGCCATTATAAAGTGGGCTTTACAAATCTAGTATTGGAAATAGAATTTAAATCAAAATCTATCCTCTCAAAAATAAGTAAAGTGTTTTTACTAATAGACCTTAAATGTTTTTATGGTATTAAAATATTATAAATTTAATTTTTAATTACCATATGAGTGAAAAATTTTTCCAAGATTAATTAAATAATAATAAACTACTATAATAAATCCCAAGCTACTTTAAAAATGAAAAGAGAAGAAAAATAGTACAATTTTTTAATTTTTTAGTATCAACCATTAGTGTATAGAATCTATTAGATTCTGATTATTTCAGTTCCATTCAGATAGAACTATAAGAACAATAAAAAAATTTCAACAATTATTTAACGCGATTATATACACTAACATTTAAATTTAAAATATTATTTAAACGAAAATAACCCAAAACCAAAAGGACAAAAAAAAATAATGTGTATCACTAATATTTGAATTTAAAATATTATTTAAACAAAATAACCAAAACAAAAGGACCAAAAAAAAAAAGCCCAAAACCAAAAGGTCCTACTTCGAGTCAACCCGCGCTGGATTCAAAGTTCTGAGTGCTAACCACTACACCATAGAACCTTCTTGGATTGATTAATATTATTTTACGAATTTGTTTTTATAAACCACAACATTACAATAAATATTAAATCAGAAAAATGCCATAAATTATGTGTTTCTTGGTCTCCACTTAAACTATAATTTATCATTAAATCAAGGTCTTATCTCTATCTTATCTTTTACCCTTTATTTTTTTTTAATATAAGAAGTGAATGTAGTCCTTGATTTGCTTCAAAACCTAAAATACCTTTATAATGATAACAGTCGGTTTGTTGTTAGTGGTCGGTCCATTTGGGGCCATAAGTTTGAACTTTAATGTCAATTTTAATTGACAAGAAGGACCTTCTTACATCAATTAGTGATTAAATTAAATTAGATGATTTTTATTTTGAGTGAAAGTGTTTATATAATTAATTATTGAATCAGGTTACATTGATCTGATTTTTTTTTTTTTTTTAACCAAATGAACTTCCATTAGAACAAGAAAAGAGCATACATAATAGACATCCAGCACAAGGAAGTCATTACATTGATCTGATTTTGGTGTATAGAAAAGCTACAACCCCACTTGCATTTGTAAATTCCTATGCTCATTTTTCTATTGTTTCCAAGTGACTGCATTATGGCAGTGAATACCATGGGAAGGGTGTCATCATTGTGGGAAAAATTATCACTAAAAAGTTATTTAATTTAATATTTTTATATCAATACATTATTTTAGAATGTACTATTAAATTACATTTACTAATAATGTAATGTCAATTTTTTTTTTAAAAAAAAAAGACTTACTGTACATGCATTATCATCTAAACAATTACTGACTGAATAAAATCTATATACATGCTTATAACACATACACTACAATCTAACGATATGGCTCATACTATAAAAAATTAACATAATAATATTATATTAAATAGTACTGTTCTTACCAATTAGGGTTGGTGTGAGTGGTTTGACGCTCTCATCCCTTAAGTAAGGTCAAGAGTACGAACCCCGTTTATGTATGGAAATGCCTTGATTGGGAGCACTTTATCCCTTCGTGGACCAACTAGGTGCGAGCGGGAATTAGTTTGGATGTAATACGGGTTTAAAGGTACCTCCCATAATTGAGGTCTGTCCAGGACACCTCGTGAACATACCAAAAAAATAATACTGCTCTTATCATAGTTTTTTTTATTAGCATTTAATTTTTTTCAGCTTAAGATAATCAAAGCAATTGGTTTTGCTTTTGTACTATAAAGTTATTATTTTTTTTTGGTTTATCTCTAATAGAAAATATGTAAAATTTTAATCCAGTAGAAATATAAAATATGTAAAATTTCACATTCTGTCATTTGATAAAAAGTGCATTTTGTAAAAAAAAAATTGAAAGGTGAAGTAAAAGAATCGCAATAGGACTATCAACAAGCTTACTAATTGAAGAAAATGATATATATATATATATATATATATGTGTCATTGCCTATATCAACTAGTGTATATAAATATAAATATAAATATAAATATAATAGTAATAAAAATATATAGATAGTGTGTAATCAAGTCATCCTTGAGGTAACCAAATCCAAAAAAAAATCTATTGGCTCTACATTTGAGGCCTAGTTTAAGGTCTGTTTGGTTCAACTGTTTATGTCAGTCAATAACTGACAGCTATTGTGGTTTACTGATAGTTGTTAGCTGATAAATATAAAGTGTTCGGTGAAATTTTGTTAACTATTTCTATTAGTATGTCAAATGACAACTAAGGGTATAAATTATTTTTAAATATAATTTAATATATTTTTTATAATATTTTTTAATTATGTGCATTATTTTAAAATATATAGTAATAAATAATATTTTATTTTATTTATTATTAGAACTATTAATGGAAATTATTTAAATATTAACTTTAAAATATAAATTTTATTAATATAAAACTTTTTTAAAACATATTATAGATATAAATATTATCATTATTTAATTGCTAACTGTAATTTAAAATAATATTTATTTTATTATGAATTATAAAAATCAATTATATGCATTTAATTTTAGAAAAGCTAGTTATTATAAGGGCTTTTTTTACTGAACCGAATTAATTGAAGTGAACCACATAAAAGTCAAATGAACCAAACTAAATCAAAAATCGAATAAAAAAACTAAAATTTTTAAAATTAAAATCGAACTAACCGAACCAAACTGAATTTTTACAAATATTAATTATTTTAATATTATTGTATTAAATTATTATACTATTTAAAAATTAGAAAATAAAAAATATAATTTCAATTTCTTCGATTATTTCAATTAACTGAATTTTTAAATATAAAGTCGAATGGTTCATAAAAATTGAAAATGTACATTGAGCAAATTGTACTGAACTAAATTAGGTCGATTCAATTTATAATTCAGTTCATTCAGAAGTCTTGCTCACCCTTAGTTGTAATTAATTATTTTAAATAAGAGTAATATAGATTAAATACAAAATAAATTTAAATCAACTATAAACTGATGAAAGAAGTTACAAAATAGAGCTGGTCAAATATGTAGTTGTTTGTGATAAAAACATTTGCTAATTTGAAAACATCACTAAACACTAAAAAAATAATAATAATAATTGAAAAAAAAACTTTTATCAGCTACTTGAATTAGTTGAGTTAAATATCTTTTAAGTGTCTCATAAGTAGTTCAAGTGATAAAAGATATAAATATTCTATTGAGAAAAATAGGATTTAACCTCTCAACCCCTAAGTGATAGCAGCCTTTACTCTTAATTAAGAGGAAGAGATTTCAGTTCAATTCCTCTTCTCCACACCTGGACATGTAAAATCCCACTCTACACTGATGTCTAACAATTAATGGTTTTTTGGTTTAAAAAAAAAGGGACAACTAATGGTTTCTCTTCCCTCCTATGACAATAAAATTAGTGTTACAGATTAAAAAAAAGAACCACTACTGATTATATAATAAAGTCCAATATTAATCAGAAAAATCAAAAAGAATAAACTTTCTACATAAAAAATATATAAAAAAAAAAGTGAAAAATAATATTTTTAATCATCCTAAAATGAGTTGAGTTGGAGTGTATATTAATTAAATATGTAAAATTTCACACAGTCATTTGATAAAAAGTGCATTTTGTAAAAAAAAAAAAATTGAATGGTGAAGTAAAAGAATCACAATAATTTTGACTATTAACAAGCTTACTAATTGAGGAAAATTATATATATATATATATATATAATTAAAAATAGATTTATATTTTCTAAAGACTACTTAATTAATTTATAGTTTCCATTATATTAAAATTACTTAATTAATCTATTTAGATTACTTTTATTTAAAATTTAAGTTAATTATATAAAATACATATTAATTTACAATTTGCATATGTTGAACTGAATTTAAATAAATATACAAACAATTTTTGCGTGTTATATATTAAAATAGATATAAATTTCCTTTTGAATATATATTATTTTTTGACTGTCAGAGAAATAATTTTTATTATCATTATAATTATGTACTACGTGCATAACATTAATATTTTATCAATGAGATATAAAAATTTATATCTACTTTTTTTTATTTTAAATTAATAATTTAAAAACATATAAAAAATAGAAAAATCTGTTTATGGTTATATTTTACATTTTTTAAAGTTATCTTAATCTTTTTTAAATATATATATTTTTAAATTT
Organism: Mallotus japonicus; assembly: GCA_949634005.1. NCBI lineage: Eukaryota > Viridiplantae > Streptophyta > Magnoliopsida > Malpighiales > Euphorbiaceae > Mallotus > Mallotus japonicus. Next base: position 13,362 of record CATIWK010148105.1, on the reverse strand, counting down.
GATATATTTTATTAATATAATATAATAAGGTGCTTTCTACGCTTACTTTGTTTTAAAACAAAGTAATATACTTTGTTTAAGAAAATTTATTTAAATTTACAAAAAATGTGAAAACTATTGTATTTTTTTTTTGTAAAATAATATCATTTTTTGTAAATATAAAAATTAAAGCATTTTTCCAACATAAATTGATATATTTTACATTAAATTGTTGCACTGTAAAAAAAACCACTTTTTAAAGTTTTTATAATTATATAAATTGAAATTATTTTAACAAATTTTACATAAAATTATTTTAAATTAACGAAAAATAGTAATTGTTTATGAAAATATATCAAATTATAATATAAAATATTAATTCTTACATTTAGAAAATATAACATTATTTCACAAAAAAATAATCTTTTCATATTTTTTTATGACTAAAAAAATTCTAAATTAAGATTTTTTCTTTAAAAATGCTAATCTAAAAAAACATTTTCAATTGATAAAATGGCAATAATACTTATAAAAAAAAATTAAACAATCACAACAACTAGTTTCATAAAAAATAATTGAATTTTATACAAAGTAATAAGTTAACAAAAAATATATATATATATATATCAAGTTATAACAAAAATTCCAATTCTTATCTTTATGAAAAATATTATTATTTCACAAAAATTAAAGTAAATTTTTTATATTTTTTTGTAAATTTTGATAATTTTTTACAAATAAAGTAAGTTAATTTGTTTTAAAATCAAGTAACAGTAGAAGATACCATATTTTATATTTTTATGTCATTTATAATAAAATAATTAATTTAAAAATAAAAATTTTTATGACGCACAACTCTTTATCTGTTTCTATGTCGGGTTAAAAACCAACCAAACCCGGTCCACATCCACCTCAGTCCGGTCCATGTCGACCGAAAACCAACCAATGAAATAATGCCACATCACTTCCTGGTAAAGCCAGGCACACCCCATCCTATTCTCTCTCCTTCTCTCTTTTGTCCGTTAAACCAAAAAAAGCAAACAATCCCCCAACCTCACCATTCCCTCCACCGCCACCACCAGCAGCCCCACCACCACGGCCCCCTTTCCTCGCCCTACAATATTAGCTCGCCGGAATCTTATGAAACCCTAAAAAAACCAGCAAGAGAGCCCTTCGCGCTCTCTCATTATTTCTTTTAAGAAAAAAATAAATATTCAGAGCTTAAAAAGGGATCTGCTTGGGTTATTTTATATATAAACATAGTGAGAAATGTACGTGGTTCCGCCACCTCAGAGATCCGATGTGGGATCAACTCGCGGCGGGTCGGGTATTTTACGGGTTTATCAAACTTGGAAAGGCAGTAATGTGAGTTCTTTCTCTGTGTTCGTGCAAAAGATTAGAGCTTTTGCTTAAGTTATTATCACCAGTTTCTGTTTTTTTTTTCCAGTATTTATAGTATTAGAAGATGCCATGGATTAATGGGTCATAAAAAAAAATTGTTTTGAAGCTTGAAATGCATCAAGAATGTTTGATCAGTATGAGGTATATTGTACAGTGTGGACTCCATGCTTTTCTGTTAAGATAAGTAAGATGTTATGAATCTAAATTGATTGTAAAGTTTGCAGCTTTAGGTTGATTTGAAATTTGGTGACTAGCCATTTTGTAAATTATGAATTTTTTAATCATAAGATCATGCAGTGGAATGATGTCATTTTCTTTAAGTATGTTAATTTAATTTTATTTTATTTTTTAGCGTCTTTTTTTTCTTTTGATATTGGGATGCAGCTGTTTGAAAATGTTCGATATTTCCTTCTCGAGCTGATGAAATGCCATTTTAGGTACTTTTGTAAGTGTGTAGCAGCCATAAACAAATGTTTGACTTGGCTGAAATTTGAGACATTATAACTTGACTTCTTGTTATTATTGTAATTTTGTTGTAAGGAAATAAAAATGAGGGAGAGAAAGTCTTTTAATTGCTTGATGAGGTTTTAGTGGCTAACTTTGAATTGATTGATTTTCTGAGACTTATTCTGTGTGAGGTTCAGATAAGTTGAACTTTGTTTCACATTGTATAATAACTACAGTAATTTTGTAGTTTTGGACTGACAGTACTTTGTGACTGATCATTACCACATGGCAACCTAACGAGATCTCAGTCTCTCCAAATTATATGATTCAGAAACTAAGATGCTTAAGTAGCCTCTCCCAAATTATATAATTTATCAACTAAGATATTTAAGTGGGATTTCAGTTGAGACTGAGTGAAACCTCAGTTGAAACTAAGGTTTTGAGGCTTGAAGGCATGGCAGAACTTATTATTAGTTTTTATATGTAAATTTCTTATAACATGTTTCTTTGAGGAACTTAATGGTTTTATATGTTCTTCTGCAGATATTTTTTCTTCAGGGGAGATTTATATTTGGACCAGATGTAAGATCACTTGCTCTGACTATATTTCTGATTGTTGCTCCGGTTGCAGTTTTCTGCATCTTCGTTGCCAGAAAAATGATGGTTGATTTTTCTGATCACTTGGGAATATCAATAATGGTGGTTGCTGTTGTATTTACCATTTATGTGAGCTCTCTCTCTCTTTCTCCCTCCCTCCCTCTCTCTCTCTCTCTCTCTCTCTCTCTCTCTCTCTCTCTCTCTCTCTCTCTCTTTATATATATATATATATATATCTCCGAAGTTACACTATTAATGTCCTCAAAGTCAAATTAATTTTTTATCTTTCCTATACATATTTAGTAACCTTGAGAGAATGTCTCTCTGCCCCCTACTTCCGTGTGTTTTACCTAACCAGCAGTTATAGCAAGATCTAAGGATATGTATTGAGTTATGCATTGCTTGTATTATTGTCGTCAATTTCAGTGAGGTCCTTGAGCATGGAGCTCTCTTCAGCTCAGTCAAGTTTTGTTTTTGAAACTCAAGCTTGACTTAAACGAATATTTTTTACACTTGAGTTCAACTTGATTAATTATATAAAATTTTAAAATATATAGATTTTGAAATATTTGGACTTGACTCAGTTTAGTAAGATATTTATGTATTTATATTAAAATAAAAAAAAAAGATAATAAATATGTGCAAGTTTGATTAGGCTTGCGAGTTTGTCGAGGCAAGTATTCTGGAGTTTGAACTCAATTCAATAACATTTTGAGTTTTTCAAAGTCAATCTCAAGTAGCTTGTGAGGTGGCTTGACTTGGTTAGACCTCTAGCATGGAAGCAGATAGAGGCAGACTCCAGCTTGAGATTCAAAATGACTCTGCTTGAGATATGGTCTTTCTCATGTTATAAAGCAACAGGCCTGCATACTTTTGTTGCAGCGTGCACTTTTCCTTAAATGGAATTATATCAAGTAGCAATTTTCCAGACCTTCCCTGATTCTAGGATGATGTCCTTTTTGGACTCATGACAATTAATAAGTTGTTTGATTAGTGAACTGCTCCAGGATTTTAGCTAAATCCCACTAACTGAGCTTCAATCACTTATTTTATCAGTGTTATACATCTATCTGAAGAAAGAAGTAGGAAGATACAAGTTCCCATAGTCAATGGGCAGAGGGCTCATTACTTTTTTTTTTTTGAAACATCAGGGCTCATTACTTTTGGAGGAAAAGCTTTAGCATTTTCCATACAGAAATTTAATTAATATATATATATATATATTTGGGCAGTCAATAGTAGCTTAGATGGAATCCGCAGGAAGTTTCTAGCTCTATTTGGGTTATTAGTTAATGAACATAGTAAGTTTTTCAAACCGATTTTTATGATCTATAGATGACCTTAGAGGATAAGAATTTTCACAAGAAAGGGATTTGTGCTATTGTGCCAATCTTTTGATGTCTGACCTCTTTAGGAGGTGAAAAACCTTTAAGGTGGATAACCTTTTATGAAAGGATGTCAAAAACATGAGGCTTAGCCTTTTTCATCTACCATAATGAGTTGGCAACTTAGGCCTTCCTAATTTGATGTGGATCCTTTTAGGTAATAGTTCTTTTTTTTTTCAAGTTTCTTTAATTAGTGGTTTTCATTTTATGGCCATGTATCCTATCTCATAACAAAAGAGAAAGAGCAGATATTGCGTGCATGAATAGATGTACATGTATATATGAAACTGTGTATGATGCATTCATGAATAAATGTACATGTATTTTTTGCATGTGTATGATGCATGCATGAGACAGTAATCTTATTCCATAGGTGATTCCATCAGATACCTTCCTGACCATCATTTATCCTATGTAGAGTTCCTGTAGTACTAAAACTCATATATTTGGCTTTCAGGTGTTAGTTCTTCTCGTGCTAACCTCTGGAAGAGATCCTGGCATAATTCCACGCAATGCACATCCACCGGAACCAGAAGGATTTGATACAGCAGATGTTGGTTCAGGCCAAACTCCACAGTTACGTTTACCACGCATTAAGGAGGTAGTGGTCAATGGAGCAACTGTGAAGATCAAGTATTGTGATACGTGCATGCTTTACAGGCCTCCTCGCTGTTCACATTGTTCAATTTGCAATAACTGTGTTGAACGATTTGATCATCACTGCCCTTGGGTTGGGCAATGTATTGGGTTGGTATGTGATTAATCATTTAAACTCATGCTTCTATAGTCATACTAAATAATTAGTGAAACAAGAGAAATAATATTTCCATCAGAACGTGACAAATTGGTTGTGATATAATTACAATTATTTTCTGATAGGCATCTTTAAAACTTGATAAAGTAAATTAATAAACTGGTTTATAGATTATTTTTTAATGTATTATAGATTCTCGTGCTGGTTACATGTTGTTAATGTCTGAATGCAAATTTCTTGGTGCAGAGAAATTATCGATTCTTCTTCATGTTTGTCTTCTCAACGACCCTTCTTTGTATATATGTTTTTGCATTCTGCTGGGTTTACATTAGGAGGATCATGGGATCAGAAAACACATCAATTTGGAAAGCAATGATCAAAACCCCTGCCTCGATTGTTCTAATAGTTTACACTTTCATATCAATGTGGTTCGTTGGTGGCCTTACTGCCTTCCACTTGTATCTCATTAGTACAAATCAGGTAAGCAACTTATCTTCCTTGGTTCACAACCTTTTTGTGAAAAAAAAAAAAAAAATTCATGTGCATTCTAGTTTAAGTTTTTGACAATTGCCTCGCATTTTCAGACTACTTACGAGAATTTCAGATATCGATATGATTGGGGAGTAAATCCCTATTATAAAGGTGTGGTTGAAAACTTCAAAGAGATCTTTTGTTCCAGCGTTCCTCCGTCCAAGAACAACTTCAGGTCAGAGGTGCCAAGAGAACCTGCCTTGCCAACTCGACCAATTGGAGGAGGTTTCATGAGTCCTAATATGGGAAAAGCCGTGGATGACATAGAAATGGGTAGAAAGACAGTTTGGGGAGATATGGGGGCTATGGCTGATCATGGTGAAGGGCAACTTGCAAACAATGATCGCTTGAACATAAAGGACGGTGAATTAGGTGAAGTATCTCCAGACGTAAGGACTGCAGTGGAGGAAGGGGATCGCAATGGAATACATCCAAGACGATCTAGTTGGGGAAGAAAAAGTGGAAGCTGGGAGATGTCTCCTGAGGTTCTTGCATTAGCAGCCAGAGTGGGAGAATCAAACCGTGTAGGTGGAACCAGCAGCGGTAACTTGACAACAGAGAACCAATCATAGCCTGAGGTTTTTCTTGCAAACTACTTAGGAGATGGAAGTGGACTTGATATGTTAAGTACAGGGTGGGATCATCAAGTCCATGCTTCATCATCAACGTTCATGCTATTGTATATGCAATATGAAGGGGGGGGAGGTGGGGGGTGGTGGAGGTGGAACCTTTGTAGTGGGGTGTTTGAAAGCGTTGATTTGGCCATTGTTCTTTTAAGGGGGGGTGGTGTGATGGAATGGTGTGTTGCTGTATGAGTGATAAAACAGCTTTGGTTTTTGTATTTGTGGAATTAGTTAGCATCTAATTTTATTTCATTTTACTTGGCTAACCAGCACTGTTGTTTTGGCTCTCTCACGACCTCACAAGCCGGGGAGGGACTGATATTTGGACTGCCACCCTTCTGACTCCGAATTAAATTTGTTTTGGGTTTACACAGCATTAACTGATTAGGGTGTAATGAATTTCATGCAGAGCTGGGGCATGCCATCATTTGCCCCCACAGCCTATATTACAAGTACACGTACATGAGCTCTTTGTTCCTCTCTCAAAGTCCCTACTCTTCTCATATTTTCTTTCTAGTTCTACTTTTGGTTTGTGCCATTAGGAAACCTATATGGTTTTGTAATTCAGAGATGTTTGAAATGTTGAAATCGTCACGACAAATAACAGAGGTGGCGTTGTGGATTTTCCAGGCCGGAAACGGTAGTCATGAGAAGAAAAAGCTCTTTTTGAAGGTGGAGTTTCCACCCAAACTAACAAAAAGGGCTGGAATCATGGAAGTGCTGCTTTGTGAGCTTTCAGTTTCGATTCATTGGACGGATGTACGCAAGTTTTACCGTGTTTTAATGTATTCCGCAGCTCTCTACTCTTTGTATTTCTAGGGATTTGATGAATGAAATTATTTTTATCAACGGTGTCACATTGTTAACTAAAACTACTAATTATCAATATTTTTAAAATTGGCACTTTTAAAATGTGAGAATTTAAATTCAACTTCATTTTCTTCCAATCATAAATAGTTGGATTAATAAATCAACTAAAATATCCTAAAAAAAAAAGCTCTAGTCATTTCGTCTTACTTTTATTTTTTTTATCAAATACTTTTGTTTTTAGCCACCATCGATCATCTCTTAGATCGACGGTAGTTCACATTGTTATTTTTACTCTTATTTGTTTTTATTTATTTCTTTGCATCCAATAAATACTTATCTATTTATTTTTTATTCAAATTTTTAAATTTTTCATCATGGAGTTCCTAATGCCTTTGTGGGATTTTGGTTGTTATCCTTTATGGAGTTTATAAGTCTCTCCGTTTATGAAATTTTTGTTGATATTTTTGTAGTCGGGCTCAACTAAACACCATAAAATCGATTTATTGCTAATTAATGCCATGAAATGGAGCATAAAAATTGTCAAACGGATTGCTGAGTTACAAATAAAAATAGTTCTATCAAGTGATTGAAGAATAACGAGGATGATTTCATATTTTAAGTGAGAGTTTATTTTGATACCTTTTGATTGTACTTTATTTATATTATTTGTTCATCAAGAAGTATTTTGATCTTCAATGAATAAAATATTCATCTTTTCTCTCAAAAAAATCATAAATAGTTGGATTAATATATTCTAGTTTTTTGAAATTGGCATTTTTATAAGTTTACTTTAATTTATAAATTGACCGTTTAAATATTTTTAATTTGTTAAAATTAAGATTTATCAACATTTTCAGTACTATTTAGAGTGTTTAAATAATATTTTTGTAAGTGAAAATAAAATTATTTAAATATTTAAACTTACTAAAAAGTATTTGTAAGTTATATTTTTAGTAAATTGATATTCTAAAATAATTAATTATATTTTTAATAAGTTAATATGTTAAAATGATTAATTTATAAATTAAGAATACAAACCGATAAAATATGCTATATTTAAGAGGGCACAAATATATTATACCAGTATCAACTGGGGTTGGGTCTAGCGGTAAGGGGCTAGTCCTCCACTTATGGCGAACCCAGATTTGAATCCCAATTGGAAGAGATCGCCACCTCACAAGGGTTCCCAAAATATCTCGAATGAAAATTTAGTCTGGATGTGGATGCTTAAAGGTGTTTTCCCACTGAAATGTGGTCCTTCTAGAATACCTAATGGTCTAATAAAAAAAAATATTACACCAGTAAAAGTTATAGTGACATGAGAAAAAGATATATTATCTTCAATAATCTCTAACATTTTTTAAGACTGTACTTTTTTTTTTGGTTAGAGAAGTGGAGGAGGATTAACACCCTCAACTTCTAAATGGAGTCAATCCGTGGCTGGAATTAGTCAACCCTAGACGGGATACTCAACATTTAAGTACCTCGGGACACATATGGCTCCAAGGATTTTAAGACTGTACTTCGACACTATAGAATTATTTTATTTTATTTTGTACATTTTTCTGTTATCTAGTCAGCCTCTCATGAACATATGATCAACATCATGTGATTCCATGGAAATACTTCTGTTATCTAGTCAGCCTCTCATGAACATATGATCAACATCATGTGATTCCATGGAAATACTTCAGAATAGCGATTAACTGGAAGTCAAAAATAGAGACTAGAGAAGAGAAGAGAGGTAACTGTCTAGTCAAACACTCAAGGCAAAGACGACACAACAGTTTTTATTGCCCAATAAACCTCAAAGCTGTCACTGTTGTAACAAAAAAGTTCAAAAAAAGAAAAAGAAAAAGAAAACAAAGGTGTGTTTTGTAATTTTGACCTAATCTACCACTACACTAGCCTATGCTATATGTCACATTTAATCCCCTCTTCATGATAGTAGAAATTTGTGCAGAATTTATTATTATGAGCTAAAATAAAATAAAATAAAAACTATAGCTTAAATTAAATTCCCATTTGACTTTTTTTTTTTTTTTTTACTGCTCCCTTTCTTTACATAAGACATTACTAGCAGATGCTTTTGTATAGAGAAAAGGAAACTCCCTTGCCAATGTAGAAGAAGTGAAGGAAACAAAAAAACTTATATATATATAAATAGATATAGTTGAAGTAGGTGAGTTTCTTGATGATCGTTTTTTTTTTTTTTCAATTTGTATGTTTTGTCTTTAATTTATTTCTGTTATTGTTGTTGGTTTTGTTATCTATCTCTTGCTTTGGCATTTAGGTACCCATGTCATTTTTGGACTTTTTTAGATGATGGGTGTTTGTTTGTTTGTTTGTTTGTTTTTTTTATTCTCTGGTGTGTTTGTGCAACTGTTTGTTGCCAACTTAGTTTTTGATATTGTGCAGACATGTTAGATTTGATTGGGTTTTGTGTCTTTTGTTTTGGTTCATGGCAGATATGTTTAAGAACCAGCTTCAAGAACTTGCACAGAGAAGCTGTTTCAATCTTCCTTCTTATGCCTGTATCAGAGAAGGACCTGATCATGCACCAAGATTCAAAGGTTCTGTTAACTTCAATGGTGAGATCTTTGAAAGCCCAAGTTACTGCACTACATTAAGACAAGCAGAGCATGCAGCTGCTGAAGTAGCTCTCAATGTTCTTTCTTCAAGAGGTCCTTCAAGGTCTCTAACTGCAAGAGTTCTTGTAAGTTTTAGTTAGTCTTTTGTAGTGTAAATTAAGTTCAATGTGATAACTGCAATCTGATTCTCTTCTTCAAAATTTAATCAAAGGATGAGACTGGTATATACAAGAACCTTCTTCAAGAAACTGCTCATAGAGCTGGGCTTAATCTACCTGCATATACTACTGTAAGGTCAGGTCCTGGTCATGTCCCAACTTTTACTTGTACTGTGGAGCTTGCTGGCATGAATTTCACAGGTGAGCCAGCAAAGACAAAGAAACAAGCTGAGAAGAATGCTGCAATAGCAGCTTGGTCTGCTTTGAAAAGAAGTAAACTTTTCTTTTCCCTTCCCTTTTTTGGATTTGTTCTTACATTATTAAAATACTTCTAATTATATTTCTCCGTGGTTGATGGTACATTTTTGTGCAGTGCCTAATCTTGGTTCCTTCGTTAACAAAGAAGTACCAGAGACTCGTGAAGAACAAGATCAAGCAGTTGTGGCAAGGGTACTCTCAGATTTTAGATCAAAAGATGAATACAAACAAGCAAGAAGGAGGGATCATAGCCAAGCAAGAAGAAGAATGGTAAAGGGTTATAGAGACAACAATAGCTCTGCATCATCATCACCCTCCACCTCCAATAACTCTTTACACAATCAGCATTGGAAGCTATTGGATCTGTTATTGGATTCTGCTCTTGATAGTTCAACTCAAAAGCAAAGTTCTTTTGTGTCTCTACTTCCTCCACCTCCACCTAGAACAACTTCAAAGATTTTGCCACCAACCTCACCCATGGATAATTCAGTTCCCTACCCATCAAACTCAAGGTCTATCCATCACCAAATGCAAGTTAAAAGCAAACAGCAAATGAAAGAGATTCCGATTCCAGTAGAAGAACATCAAAAAGATGAGGAAGAATGGCTAGGTGCTATCCACAAATCCATTGAAAAGGAAAGTTCAAGTTCAGGCAATGCAAATTCAAATAATGCTTATGGTTCAAGTTCTATATACAATCAATTTCCCCATCAAGAATCAACACCCACACACATTAGTAGCAGAATTTTTGGGCCATCTCCAATGCCGTCGTCAACATCCATCAAGAGTACGCCTTCAAGAATCCACATGGGTAGTAGTCCTTTTTACAGTGGAATGTCTTACCCTCATAGGATTGCACCAGCAGTTCAAATTAGGTCAGTAATTCCAGTTTGTGCAGCACCACCAGCAGCAGTCAGACCACCACCATCACCATCATCATCACCAGTTATCAGTGCTTCATCTTCTACTACTATTAAGTCCACACAAACAGGAGCAGCAGCAGCAGCAGAGGTACCATCATCATCAGCGGTCAACAAGACAGCAACAGCAACAACAATAGCAGAGTCATGAACCCATCTGAGTTCAACAAGAAGCTACAATTATGATAAAATCGATGATTAGCATTTTCAGCGATTTTCACTTAATGGGTTGTCACCTAAATCACTTCTTTTTTTGGCCTCTCCAAGATTACAAAAAAGAAAAAAAGAACCATGGTTTTGGTCCACTGCCCAGTAGATAAAATTAAATTATATATTGGCTTTATGGTTTAAATTTTTGTACTTTTCTATTACTGCTGCTACTACTACCCAGTGCCAGTAGACAATTAAAAAAAAAAAAAAATTTACAACTTCCCATCTTCACCTACACATTTACTGCACTAAAAAAGAGCATTAAATGGGATCTGGGGAAGTGGGTGCAGGAGATAAGAAGGAAAGAGAAGGAGGGGCAGATAGGGGTAGCAATGAAGGCAGAGAAGAGTCTCTGAGAGAGGACGAACAGACAATTGCAGCGATAAACGCAAGCAATTAATTTACCCCTCTCAGACCAAAATTTATTAGTCTTGTCTTCTCCATTAATGCTCTCACCTTCTTTCCTTTATATATATATATATATATATATATATGTTTCTCTTGTCTTCTTTCTTTTTTTTTTTTTTTTTTTTTCAAAGACAATTGTTAATAATTAGATTAGTTGTTAATTTTTTTTTTTGAAACCAGATTAGTTGTTAATTTTGAGAGTTGGAAAAGGGGTGAAATAGAGATCGATCCGACGTTTTCAAGCGACTCTCATCCCCACAGCCAGAGGTGGGGCTGTTATCTTGCCTTCTTTCACTTCGTGGGTGCGAAATAAGATTTTTCGAATGTTTTGAACTAAAAGTAGCCGTTAAAGACTTAGGGCAAAATGGGTATTTCAAACCCAAAAAAGGGTAAACTGGTAAAAAATTATTATCTACTTAGCTCTACCATCGGGGCATGGCATTTGATAAAAAACAAACTATATAATAATACTATTAATGACCTTATTGAAGAATGTTGACTTTATGAGCAAAATTGGTAGTGAAAGAGACTGAAGCTTATAGAAATAATGGACCATTGAAGCCGGGCAGTGGCTCTTTTGTGTATTTGTGAGTTTAAGAGCAGGAACTAGCTAAACAAGAGGAGGCAGAGGTGTTGAGGTTCAAGTGGAGCCTTCCTAATCTGAGCGTGATGAACATTAATCGGACGGTGGTGGTTAATGGGTTCTCCATTTACTACAGTTAAATAAATGTTCTAAACTTCCTAAGCTGCATAAAGGCTATATCTTATGTTCATGTGTATGTATATACAATATTTGTCAGTGATATCACATGTCTTCTTAATTTTGAGTGAGGTCCTACAATGGCTATTTATTCTGTGGTTAAAACTTTAGCATCTGCATAACATATTCAAGATTTAAAATAAAAAAAAATAAAAAATAAAAAAAAAAAAAGATGAGAGGAACATGCATTTAAAATGTTTAATCAGATGTGAGATGGGGTTTTCATATCAGAAATTGATTTTAAAGAGAATATGTGTGTGATGCAAAAGTTTTCTTATCATAATCATCACAAAAACAAACAAAGGAAAAAAAATGTTTTAAATTTGGTTTAAAAAACTTTTATTGGTTTACATAAAATTATTTATAGTAAGAGGCTCAATTTCTAATTCTACTCCTCCATTCTTTCATTTTAATTTTGTTGTACATTTGTTGGTTTAAATGGTAAAAATTTGGAAGAGTTTAACGGATATTATAAAAATTTTATTCTTTTACAAGAACCTTATAGCTATCAGATATTACAAAAATTAAATTGAAAAAAAAAGTTACCTTTATTAATGCAATATTTAGATATTATTGATTGTGTTTGATTTAATATCATTAGCACTAATTCTGTTCGGTTTGACTTCACCAATATTGGTTAGGGGTGAGCAGAACCCGATTGGACCGAAATTTTCGATCCGAACCGAACCGAAGAAAGGAACCGGTTCGACTCAAGTAGGGTATTTTGGCGGGTCGGTAAGTTCGGATAGAAAATCATCGGGTAACGGGTGGCGGTTCGGTATGGATTTAGTGCCACCCGACCCGCCCGAATTTCCGAACTTATTTAACCCTAAACGGTGCGTTATATATATATATATATATATATATATATATCCTAAACTAAATAACCCTAACCCTAAATTCATTTCTCCTCTCCTCTCCGCCGCATGACCCTCTGATTCTCTAGATCCTTCTCTCATTCTCACACCCCCCTCATCTCCACGTCTCTATCCTGTAACAGTCACAAACCTCTTTGTCATTCATTTTCTTTGTCCCTCAGATCGTCTCTAACCCTCTCAAGTCTCCATCTCTATGTTTTGAAATCGCTCTCTTCAGTAGTTTGTTCAGGCCTTTGTTTTTTAACCCTCAGTGACAGAAATCCATTTATCATTTCTCTTATAGATCTGGTAATGGAAATTCATTATCATGTGGTGTTGTTGATTTTTTTTTTTATATGCATGTTACATTTTGTTCATTGTTGTTAAATTTTTGTTTAAATTTTTTTTTTTTTTAAAGATTTGTGATCCTAACTTTGAAATGTGTTTGTTGTTGTTCATATTACTATTTTTTAATATGATTGTTGATATGTGTTGCGTTTTATTTTTTGAAAATGTGTTGGTGATTTCTTTGTGTTATTTTTTAAAATAAAAAGAAATTTTTTAAATTTCTGTGAGTATATATGTGTTTGAGTTTTCAGTGATTTAGTGTTAATCCATTTACTGCAAAATGGATTCGTGAATGGTGATTTATTTGTGTTCTTTTTGTATAATA
>CATIWK010148093.1:0-25807 GCA_949634005.1 Mallotus japonicus | reverse complement strand
CTCTTGGGAGGCAACCCAATTCTCTCTATTTTCTTTTCTTTTCCCTTTTTGTTATTTTTTCATTCTGTTTTTAAGTTTTTTTTCTCTTAATTCTTGATTCTTTTTACTTAGGTTTTTATTTTATGGCAAATGGAGATCATTCTATAGGGCATTTCGCAGCATCACGAGTTCGTCATGGGATTGTTCACGGCATGATGCATGTCGTGACCAGGTATGGCCCCCTCGTTATCCAATTTATTATGATCAATATAACATGTACATGCGGTGTTCAAAAATGTGACCAATATGGGTTAAATCACAGAAGCACACATGGCTTAAGTCACGGCATTCACCAAGCCGTGACTAATTTTTGCCAAAACCCCTGATCTGTCTAGTACTTCTCACAGTTTACATCATCGCTTGAACATGCCGTGACACGTCCTTGTCAGTTCGTTATGGTCACTATCACGGCTTGAACATGTCGTGACCATTTATCCTTCAAATAACCTTACAGGTAGAATGCGTCACGGTCATGGTCACAGCTTCACCAAGTCGTGACCAGTTATCCTTCAAATTACCATTCAGGCAGAATGAGTCATGGTCAAAGTCACGGTGTCACCAAGTCGTGACCATTTACGCAAATCGCGCTTCACACCGCCTCACCACCACCATCACGGCCTCCCAGGCCGTGAACCCCTCTTCTATATATATATACCCCTTTTTCTTACCCTAGCCGACATCTTTCTCTCATTTTCTTTTTTTTTCTTCTTGTCTCTTCTCCTTTCTCTACTAAATTTCTTCTCCTCTCTCTTTCATATCCCCATAATTTTTCTTCCAATTTCCACATGGGTAAGTCCAAATCAATTGGGAATAAGTCAAATCCGCCACCTAAGTGAGCTCGTGCTGACTTGAGCAAGGCCTCACCGTCAACCACACGGCCTTCATCTTCCTCCTCCCAACCCGCATCACGTGCTACCAACCATCCCATTCTTCACTTCACTTCAAAAGCTTATCGTGACAGGTTTGCAATTCTAAGTACTCTCTCTATTCATCCTTCTTAAAAGATCATTTATAATGCTCTAGGAGAGATTGGGTTAAGTGAGGAAATCTCCAATATGGTTATGGCTTCTAAATGGGATGGTTTGCTTAGCATTGATCAACCTGTGTATCGTGAACTGTTCTTAGAATTTCTCACTACTTTTTCAATTGCTAAGGGATTGGTTGCATATGATAAGCCTGATTTTGTGCAGTTTAGGTTGGGAAGGCAAAATTTTTCTCTTACATTAAATGAATTTGCTGTCCACTGTGGTTTCTTTGAGCCTATATTTGTCACTAGTCCTGAGTGTGAGAATGTTGTTCATGATTTTGGTACTGATAGTGCGAATCTATTTTAGAGAGGGATTATACGTGTGGGCCTAGAATCTACATCTTATGATCCTAGGCTATCTAAGAGTACTGCTATTGCTAGCCCTGCTTTACGTTATTTGCATCGTTTGATTGCTTACACTATTTGTGGACGACGTGAGAGCACTGGTTGTGTATCCCTTCATGATTTATTTTATTTATACTGTTTTGCTAAGGGTTTAGTGCCTCATCTGGGTTATGGTTTTGCTATTTCTATAGAGAGTATGGCTCGAAAGAAAAAGGGAGCTTTGTGTGGTGGATCCTATATTACTCATTTAGCAAAGAGTTTAGGTGTTTTTGATAGGCTCGTTAACTTAACTTAGGTGTGCACTATGCTACCTTTTAATATGACTGTGATGAGGAAGATTCAGTTAGCCACTATGAGAGATGGCCAGTGTGCGCTTTTAGAGGGTGGTATTGCTCTTGAAGATTCTGAGGATGATACCCCTGTTCCATCTCATCCTCCTACTCCCGCCTAGCCGACCCCGCATGCTTCTTCCTCTTCTTGGCCATCTTTCCAGCATATCGAGTCCACTTTGTAGTACCATACTGATCTTCTCCATTGGGTGGTTGATGGTCTTTCCACCTTATTTACTATCCAAGGTATTCCTGTGCCTCCTAGACTCGTTTTCCTAGGTTCGACTTCAGCCGCTGCTACAGAGGAGCTTCATGCTGATAGTGATCCCCTGGACGATCCTTCAGCACCTGCATCACATCCTTGCACTGATCATGCTCCTATGGATGACTGAGGACTGCTCGTTGTTTCTTTTTGTTTTATTATGTTTTTCTGTTCTATTTTCTTTTCTGTTTAATATTACTCTTATTTTTATCTTTTTCTTTTTAAACTATTTTTGTTCTCTGCTTTGGTCTGTATTTTGCATATTTGTAGGTTAGCCATTTTGTTTTCTCCGCTTCCTGTATTGTTTATATTGCAACAGTGACCTTCAAAGGTAGTATTTCCTTTCATTTTTCCTTTATTTTCTTTTATTGCATGTGTTCTTTTCCTAATTTTTGCCATTGGGGACAATGACTTGGGTAGTGTGGGGGACCACTTTCTCTAGTTATTGATTATATATTCACTAGATTCCTTTATTTTCAGTTTAAAAAAAAGCATTTTTTATATTCTATTCATTAAATTTCAACTCGATTTCTCCATGTTACTGCTAGTTTGTCCTTTAATCTTTGATTTTATGCAAAATAGCTGCTCAACTATAATTAGAGAGGAATGGTATCTGAGTTTGTAATTTAATTAAACTATCGAACTATTGAATGATTTACTAATTAAGAAGGTTGTGCAGAGCCGTTATGTATGAAAAATTTAGTTCTTATTACCTAAGTATCTATTTAACGATTGAATTTGAGCACAATTTTAGGAGAAGTTTCATGTTGGTTTGTAAAAAAAAAAAAGAGAGAAAAAGAGGCAAGATGGAGCATAAAACGAACTCATTTTTTAGCAAAAGAAAAAAAAATGGTGAGATGGAGTGTAAAATGCACTCACCAAAGCCAAAGACGGAAAAAAAATATGTTGTGAAATGGAGCATAAAACGCATTCACAACCAATTTTTGTTTTTCAAAGGAAAAATTTTATAAGCCAAAATGATTTTCTCCTAGCTTTTGTTCATTGGATTTTAATAAATTATGTGCTTGGGTTGTGATTAGTAAATTGTTAATATATGATGTATTTTTGCCCGATTTTCTTCTTTAGTAAATAAGTTTCAATCTCGAATGTTGTTAATTTACATATCTTAGACACTATGACTTTTTGATTGTAGTAGAGCATGATTTTTAAATTTCAAAATCTGGTTTTTACTTGAGGACAAACAAAGTTTTAGTGTGGGGGAATTTGATGTACGTAATTCTTTACATATATTTGAGTTGAATTCTAATGAATTTTGAATAAATAATTGGAATATTTGGGTAGTAATTAAGTTTAATTAGGAATAATTTTAAGTACAAGTTTTGTTTTATTTTTTGTTTATTTTAATATAATTCTGGCTTAATTAGGAGTTATTTAAGCTTTGACTAAGATATCCTTTTCTTGTAGGAGACTTTAAGCAAAGAAATCCAAATTTGGAATGGAATTGTGCGTCACCACTTTAGTCACGGCTTGGAAGTCATGTCCCAAACCGTGACCACTTCTGGAAATTTGGAGATAGTTTATTCACGACCTCCCATGCCGTGACCCATCCTATGACATGATCTGCCCAACTTTTGACATTACTGAGAATTCGTCACCATTTCAGTCATGGCTTGTCCCAAGCCATGACAGAAATAAAGTAGACTCCTTGCCCAATTAGGAAAAGGCTCTTTTAAGGGTTATGATGTCTCCTACCAAATTAACCCTATAAAAGGAGGATAAAGGGAAGTCTCAAGAGAGGGATTGATCATTCATTGATAAAAGGCCACAAACAAGAGCAAAAAGAAGATTGAAGAAGAGTTACAAGATCCAAGAGTTTTAATCATATTTTCTTTTTTATTCTCTTTAATTATGTTTGTGTTCTTCGCCACAGCTATGAGTGGCTAGACTCCTATTAGGGTTTAGGTTAGAAGTAGTTATTCCATAATGTGATTGAACACAAGATTTTATTTATTAAATTGATTTTCAGTTAATCCTTTGAGTTGAGCTTAATTTATGCTTTCATTCTTGGCCAGCTTGTTTGCATATTTATGGGTGAATTAACCAACGAGAGTTAGGGGAATTCATTAGCTTAAGACTCATAGGACTTAGACCACTCGACCATGAGAGTAGGCGAGCTCTTCGGGGAACCATGACTGTAGACAGGGGTTTACGATGGTAAAACAATAGTTGTTAAGGATCTTAATGAGCCTAGATTAACTTCTTAATCACGATGGTAGGTTAAACTTTAATCTTTGCATGCTTAATTGAACTTGAGAAAGGCTTTGGGTAAATTAGAACAATTACCCTTAACTGAAATCAATGTCTTTTGTTTGTTAACGTGTTCATGATCGGATCAGAATAGTGAAACTAGACCTAGACTCTAAGTTTTAATCATTTGATTTTAATTATAATTTAGATTGCTGAGTTTATTTAATCTTTATTTCACTTTATTTAATTTTGCTAGCTAAGATAAGAAGTAAAAATATTGGTAATCAATATACAATCCTCATGGGAATGATAACTCTTTATATTGCAATCACGATTCGTGCACTTGCGAGTTTTGAAGGCAACAAGTTTTTGGCGCTGTTGCTGAGGATTGGCAATATTGATATTAATTTAATTTTTGCTTTTCTTAGACCAGTATTTTTCTTTTCTATTTACTTGCTTTGCTTATTTGATTTTTCAGGTTTTGCTAGTTTATGAACACTCGATCTAAGGGAACAAATTTAGAAGAAATCAATCCTGAAATCGATAAGTCGTGCAAAAGAAACCAAAAGGAAAAGTGTGAGAAGGACAAGCAAAACATAGCTGAAGACCCAGCGGCACAACAAGTTAGGAATCGTGCTCTTTAAGAGTACACGATGCCTAATCCGAGAGACAATTTGAGCAGCATCGTGAGACCACATGCGGATGCTTACAACTTTGAAATCAAACCAGCGATCATCCAAATGGTTTCACAGTTTTAATTTGGAGGGCTTCCCAGTGAAGATCCAAATGCTCGCCTAGCCCAATTCTTAGAGATATGTGACACCTTCAAGATGAATGGGGTTAGTTTGGATGCTATAAAACTCAAGCTATTCCCTTTCTCTCTAAGGGATAAGGCCAAATTGTGGTTGCACTCTCTTACACCACAATCCATTACCTCTTGGGATGTGTTGCCAAAGACGTTTTTAAGCAAGTATTTCCCACCCGGAAAAATAGCAAAGTTCAGACAAGAGATTACAAGCTTCACTCAACACCATGGTGAATCTTTATATGAAGCTTGGGAACGCTTTAAGGGCTTGCAATGTCAGTGCCCACATCATGGAGTTCCATAATGGCTACTCATACAAACCTTTTATCAAGGACTCACTGAGCCAATAAGGATCACCATAGATGCTACAGCTCAAGGTTCTTTCATGAGCAAGACACCCGACGATGCATGCAGCTTGCTAGAGACAATGGCATCCAACAATTATTAATGGCATAGGGAAAGGAGTACACCAAAAAGAGTAGCAGGATGCATGAAGTAAATAGTTGGAACCTCCTAAATGCAAAGATTGACATGCTCATAAAGAAATTGGAGGCTTCAACCAAGGTATCTAACCCTATGGCTATTTATTCTTGTGATTATTGTGGGGGAGGACACTCAAATCTAAAGTGTCAAGGGGGTTTCTCTTCTCAAGGTTCTTCTATTGAGAAACTCAACACTCTTAACAACTTCCAAAGGAATCAAGGGTATCCATACTCCAACACATACAACCCAGGTTGGCGAAACCACCCAAATTGTTCATGGTCAAATCAAGGAGGTAATCAAAAAGCCAACCAAGGATTCAAGCAACCTCCACCGGGTTTCCAACAAAAGAATTCTTTCCATCAACGTCAGGAGAGCAAGCCTAATCTAGAGAACATGATGGAGAAATTCTTAAAGGATCAAGAGGAACAGAAAGAAGCCATCAAGAATCTAACTTCCCAAATGAGTCAACTCTATGCTCACAACAAGATGTTAGAGAATCAAATTGCATCTCAAGCCTCTAGCTCGAGACAAAGTGGCCAGTTGCCTAGTCAATCCGAACATCCAAGAGAGCAAGCAAAGGCAATCATACTTAGGAGTGGAAAGCAATTGTTCGAGGTTGAGACCAAAAGCCAAGAAGAAGGGGTTGTCCAAGTCACCCAAGAGTAGGAACAAATGACTGACATGATCAAGGAGAAGAAGGAGGAGAAGAATAAGGCACCTCTCGAAACACCACCACTTCCTTTTCCTTAAAGACAACAAAAATCCAAGTTGGACAAGCAATTTGAGAAGTTCATGAAGTCATTCCAACAACTGAAGCT
Organism: Mallotus japonicus; assembly: GCA_949634005.1. Classification (NCBI taxonomy): domain Eukaryota; kingdom Viridiplantae; phylum Streptophyta; class Magnoliopsida; order Malpighiales; family Euphorbiaceae; genus Mallotus; species Mallotus japonicus. The sequence continues at coordinate 19,491 of CATIWK010148093.1, read as the reverse complement.
TAACATACCGCTCTTGGACGTGAGCAATACAATGCCCGCCTACTCCAAGTTTCTTAAGGACATCATCTCACACAAGAGGAAATGGGAAGACCATGAAACCATTCCCATCAATGAGGAGTGCAGTGCCGTCATTCAAAATAAGCCTCCACAAAAGCTTAAAGACCCAAGGAGTATTACATCCCTTGCACTAATGGGAATGAATTTATAGGTAAATCTTTGTGTGATTTAGGTGCAAATGTAAGTATAATGCCTCTTTCTTTTTGCAGGCGCTTAAATATTGGTGAGCCACAAACAACAACGGTGTCACTACAACTTGCGGATAGGTCCATTATCTATCCCTATAGAATTCTTGAAGATGTACCCATTAAGGTTGGAGACTACTTTGTGCCAGTGATTTCATCATCTTGGAGATGGAAGAGGATCGACATATACCAATAATCTTGGGACGACCATTCTTAGCCACAGCCGGTGCAATCATTGATGTTAAACGAGGAAAGATCTTACTTGAAATTGGAGATAACAAGGTAGAGTTTGATGTTTTCAAGATGGCTAAGCAAATCGCAACAATGGGGTCCTGTTTTCGTATTGATGTAATTGAGAGCTGTGTACAAAGAGTTTTTGAAAAATAACTCACCCAAGGCCCACTTGAAGCTTGTTTGGTCCACGATGCAAAAGACGATGACATTGATCAAGAAGTGGTAATGTTTAATCACTTTCACAATGATAATCCTGCACTTGACAAAGTACAATCAGCAAGGTATGATCCTTTAACCTCCAATGTTAGTGTGAGCACCTTGAAGGAAGAGAGTGCACCTAAGGTAGAACTCAAAACTGTTCCTTCATCATTGAGGTATGCTTTTCTTGGCCCTAACTCTACTTACCCAATTATTGTGAGTGCTGAATTGAATGATGAACAAGTAGACAAATTACTTAGGAGACTTAGGCCTCATAGAAAAATCATAGGCTACACTATTGATGACCTTAAGGGGATTAGTCCTTCTATTTGCATGCATATGATCCATATGGAGGAAGGTTTCAAACCTTCCATTGTGAACCAAAGAAGACTAAATCCTAATATGAAGGAGGTTGTAAAGAAAGAAATAATGAAGTTACTTGATGCAAGGATTATCTATCCTATTTTGGATAGTAATTGGGTTAGCCCAATTCATGCAGTCCCTAAGAAGGGGGGTATGATTGTGGTAAAGAATGAGAACAATGAATTAATTCCTACTAGGACTGTCACAGGTTGGCGCTGATGTGTGTAATATTTACATATATTTAGAGTTGAATATTAATGGATTTTGAATAAATAAATTAGTAATAATTAGGAAGAATTTAGGTTTAATTAAGCATTTGTTTAATTTGGGCCTTCATTCTAGTTTCCTATTGATTTTAGTTTATTTAAGAGTTTTTATTTGATATTAATAAGTGTTTCCTTTTTTGGTAGGTAAGTTTAGAAAGGAATTCCAAAATAATCAAAGACTAGTGTGGCGTGGGATACGTCATGGCACGCTTGTGCCCATGTCATGTTCTAGAAGCTGAAATGGTACAACACGGTTTCACACACGATATGACAGAAACTGTGTTCAAATCTATCCAACTTGAACATTCATGAGAAAGGTCAGCACGGGTTGGAGCACGACATGATGGAAGCCGTGCTGGAAATTCAAGGACGTGACACCACTTGCATCATCTCGTGCCTGAAGCCATGTCGAGCAGAGAAAACTTCCTTTTGGAGAATCCAAGTGCTATTAGGTTTCCTATGAACCTGGCTTATAAAAGGGATGAAAGGAGAGCTTGGAGGGGATACATTCTACATTCTAAAAGCCACAAACAAGAGCTTAACAAGGGAACAAAGGTTTGAAGATTGAAGCGGCGCTTAAACGAGTTTTATCTATTCTTCTTCTTCTTCATTCTCTTGTTATATATTTTATGTTTGTAATTCTTGTTAAAACTATGGGTGGCTAAAAACTCCTTCTAGGGTTTAGGTTAGGAGTATCTATTCTATGATGTGATTTAACACAAGTCTTTTATTAATTTAATTTTCAGTTAATTCTATGCGTTGAGCTTAATGTCTTGTTATCATTCCAGGCCTGTTTGATTGCATGTTTATGGGTAGATTAACCAACGAGAGTTAGGGGAATTTATCAGCTTAAGACTTATAGGACTTAGACCACTCGACCACGAGAGTAGGCGAGCTCTTCGGGGGTAAAATAATTGTTAAAGATCTTAATGAGTTTTGATTAACTTCTTAATCATGAGAGTAGGTTAAACTTTTATCTTAACATGCTTAATTGAACTCGACAGAGTCTTTAGATATTTTAGAACAATTACCCTTAACTGTGATCAAGGTGTTTAATAATTATGTGTTCATGATTTGATTGGAATAGTGAAACTAAACCTAAACTCTATGTTTTTACTATTTAATTTTCTTTTTAATTTGTTTAGATTTATATTTTATTTTCTAAATCACTTTTATTTATTTGCTAGCTAAGAACATTAGTAAGAATATTAGTATTCAATATTCAATCCTCGTGGGAACGATATCTTTTGTACTATAATTCACGATCCGTGCGCTTGCGGGTTTTGAGCACAACAGGCACATGTGCATTGACTATAGGAAATTGAATAAAGCCATAAGGAAATATCACTTTCCTTTACCCTTCATTGACCAACTTTTGGAAAGGCTAGCAAATCATTCATTCTTTTGTTATTTAGATGGTTACTCAGGTTTCTTTCAAATTCCCATCCATCCTGATGACGAAGAAAAAACCACATTCACATGTCCTTATGGAACACATGCATATAGGAGAATGCCCTTCGGGTTGTGTAATGCACCCGCCACTTTTCAAAGATGTATGATGTCTATATTTTCTGATTTTGTTGAGGACATTATGGAGGTTTTTATGGATGATTTTTCTGTATATGGTTCTTCATTTGATGCATGTTTGGATAACCTTTCTAAAGTGTTACAGCGTTGTGAGGAAACTAACCTAGTGCTTAATTGGGAGAAGTGTCATTTTATGGTGACTAAAGGTGTGGTACTTGGCCATATCATATCCGAGAATGGAATTGAAGTGGATAAGGCTAAGATTGAAGTGATTGAGCGTCTTCTACCACCTACTTCTGTCAAAGGGATAAGGAGCTTCCTGGGTCATGCTGGGTTTTATCATCGCTTTATTAGAGATTTTTCCAAAATTGCTAAACCCTTGACCAATTTGCTTGCTAAAGATGTTACTTTTGAGTTTAATAGTGAATGCCTTAATGCTTTTCTCAGGTTAAAAGAAGCTCTAATCACAGCACCTATTTTACAACCACCGGATTGGAGCCTCCCATTCGAGATTATGTGTGATGCAAGCGACTATGCTGTTGGGGCTGTGTTGAGAAAAAGAAAAGAGAAGCAGGCCTATGCCATCTACTACATCAGCCACACTCTTGATGAAGCTCAAGTCAATTATGCGACAACTGAAAAAGAGCTTTTAGCGGTGGTGTATGCCATGGATAAATTCCGATCTTATCTAATTGGAAGCAAGGTGATTGTTTACACAGATCATTCAGCACTTAAATACCTCCTAGCACAGAAGGATGCCAAGCGACCCATTCATTGGATCCTTTTATTACAAGAATTTGATTTGGAGATTTGAGACCGTAAAGTAACAAAAAATTTAGTGGTGGATCACCTCCCTCGCCTTGAGTAAACTCCAAATTTAGATTCTCTCCCCATCTTTGATGATCTTCCGGGTGAATAACTTATGAAAATTCACGAGAGTGTTCTATGGTATGCTGATTTAGTGAATTATCTAGCATGTGGTGTTCTTCCCCTCAACCTTGATTACCATCACAAGAAGAAATTCTTTTGGGATGTGAAGCAGTATTTTTGGGACGAACCTTACCTTTACAAAAGGTGTGGAGATGGGTTGATTAGAAGATGTGTTCCGAATGGAGAAATACCAAGTGTTCTCACTCATTGTCATTCACTCAAGTGTGGGGGACATGCCAGCTCAACTAAAACAGTAGCAAAGGTGCTTCAAAGCGGATTCTAGTGGCCCTCTCTCTTCAAAGATGCTAGGAAATTTGTGCTTAAATGTGATCGCTGCCAGAGGACACGTAATATTAGCAGACGTAATGAAATGCCTCTCACAAGCATCATGGAAATTGAATTATTTGATGTGTGGGGAATTGATTTTATGGGTCCATTTCCTAGTTCTTATGGGAATAAGTACATCTTGGTTGGGGTCGATTATGTATCTAAGTGGGTTAAGGCAATTGCTTCACCAACTAATGATGCCAAAGTGGCCACAAAATTCCTTCGAAGAAACATCTTCACTCGCTTTGGAACTCCTAGGGCTATAATAAGTGATGGCGGTTCTCACTTTTATAATCGCCAATTCGAGAGTCTTCTTGCAAAGTATGGAGTCAGGCATAAGGTGGCTACACCATACCATCCTCAAACAAGTGGACAGGTAGAGATTTCAAATAGGGAATTGAAGAACATTTTGGAGAAGACGGTTAATGCTTCACGCAAGGATTGGTCTACACGTTTGGATGATGCACTTTGGGCTTATTGAATAGCATTTAAAACACCAATTGGGACTTTGACTTTTCGTTTAGTCTTTGGGAAGTCGTGTCATCTTCCAGTTAAGTTTGAACATAAGGCATTTTGGGCTATAAGGTTTCTAAATTTTGATTTGGCTAAAGCTGGTGCCAAAAGGCTCCTCCAATTGAATGAACTTAAGGAGTTTTGAATGGATGCCTATGAGAATGCTAAAATCTATAAGGAGAGAACTAAAAAGTGGCATGACAAGCATTTGCAAAAGAAAGAGTTTCGAAAAGGAGATTTGGTGCTGCTATTTAACTCACGACTGAGACTTTTTCCAGGGAAACTAAAGTCACGATGGTCTGGCCCTTTACAAATCACATAAGTTTTTCCTCATGGGGCAGTTGAACTCTTGAATAAAGAAAATGGGACTTTCAAAGTAAATGGACAGCATCTCAAACCTTACCATGCAGAAGAAGAGACTTTCAAGAGTGCCTCTTACATGCTCTTTGACCCTGAGTGACTTCATTGTATTCGGTCAAGCTAATGACCTAAAATAAGCGCTCCTGGGAGGCAATCTAGTGCTCTTTTTTCTTTCTTTGTTTTTATTTTTATTTATTTTTATTTTATTTTATTTTATTTCAGTTTCTGTTTTTTTAATCCTTTATGATGTATTTTAATTTACTTTTTATTATTTTTACTTAGGAACATCACATATAAAGAATATGAAACCAACAATGAGGCATGCAACTTCAATAGCTACACCAGAGTTAAGTATGGTTTGGTCATCACCGTACTCAGCTACCATAAAGAGGAGAGATGGAATAGTCAATGATTATCTTGTATAAAGAGAAGAGATGGAAGCCTTGAGGGGAGTTGTCTTTTCCTTATTTCATTTTTTTTAGTTTTAATTATTTTCTTTTATTTTGTTTTATGTTGTGCTTGTTTGTGTGACATGCTTGATTTTCACATTGAGGGCAATGTGAAGATTAAGTGTGGGGGAGGGGTTTAACATTTGCATGTGCTTAGCATTTTGTTAGATTTTATTTTTGCATGTAGTCATTGAATATTGCATGTAAACACTTGAATTTTTACAATGTATAATTAGGATGAGCTAGATACATTGGATGTGACTTTCTTGAACATGTGTGCTAATCTCCTTTTAATGCTTAATTTGTGATTTTCAAGCTAGATTGATAACTTATGGTTAAGGACTTTTGATAATTTAATGAACTTAATGTTTACTTTTCTTTTAAGTGATCGAATTTTATGATTTGATGTTTGAGAAAGATATTTGTAAGTAGAACTAAATTTTGATCTTTAGTTTACTTTTTGGGTTTGACACATAATTTGGTAGCTCTATAAAAAAAAATCCTTTCTCTTATATTAAGGAGCTAAAATCTTAATTTTTAAATCTTTATATGCTCCAAAACTACTCCAATGCTCTAAAAAAGAGTATAAGTATCCAAAGGACTCATTCGGCAGTATCCATGCTTAGTAGTGCGGGAACGACGGGGGATACTAAGAATGGGAATAATGGTAAGAGAAAAAAAAAGAAAAAAAAAGAAAAAAGTATATAAATAAACATGCTACCTTTTGTTGTGTTAGATTCTTAAGTTGCTAAGGTTGAGACGAATCTTCTATTTGCTTTCATTTTTTTTAGATGTCAACTTATAAATTTTCAAGAATTCAATTGAAAAGTTTGCTCTCCATTTGGTAATTCTTATGTCTTTGACTTTGAGTTATCGGTTTAGTTTGTAGTTATAAGTTTTGTATTAATTGGAGATTGTTATGGATGGTTGAGTAAAGTTTGCCAATGTGTTTAATTCATTGTATTGATAGGTGTTCTTATTGGTTTCGCTTGAGGACAAGCAAAAGCTCAAGTGTGGGGGGGTTGATAAGTGCTAAAAATGATGGATTTTGAGCACTAAGTTGTTAAGTTTTTAGGTGTTAAAGTGTTTATTTTATTCTTGAATGTTTGTGTCTTCATTTGAATTCCTTAAAACTTATGTTTTTAAAGGTTTTTATAATTTCTATTAACTTTTGTTATTTTTAGCTTAATTTTGGTGTTTTGGTGTTCATTGGTTAAGTGTGCCCAAATTTAAATTAATGCAAGTGGAATTCATGCTAGAACTTGAAGAGGAAAGCTCAAAATCTCCATGAATTGAAGATGTAGAGGCATGCACAGCCGTGCAGCTGGGTGTGCATGGCCAATCCTGAGCCTGAATATTTCACTTCGCAGAACAGACAGTGGTGCACAGCCGTGCATTAAAATCTGCACAGCCATGCACCAAATGAACAGCCATGTGCACGACCAATCTTGGTTCAATTTCCTGAGATAACAAAAATGCACAGTCGTGCGCACTGCCAATCCTGGTTTGATGATTTCTGGAGTAGCAGTGATGCACACCCGTGCACTTCGGCAAAAATCAATTTTGGAAACTATTTTTAGGGTTTGTTTTGGAACCATTATATATAGCCCTTATTTGCCTCTTTTAAGAGGAGGTTGGTCTTAATTTTCAGAGGGATTTTTCCGTATTCTTGAAGCCACAAGCAAGATCCAACTGAAGATTGAAGGTGACTAGAGATTAAAAGAGTTTTATTTATTTTCTTCTTCATCGTTCTATTTCTTTTGAACATGTTTATATGCTTCGCCACAATTATGTATGGCTAGTTTTCTTTAAGGGTTTGGGAATAGGAGTAGCTATTCCATAATATGAATGAACACCTGATTTTATTATTTAATTTGATTTTCAGTTAATCTACTGAGTTGTATTGAATGTATGCTTTCATTCTTGGTCGGCTTGTTTGCATATTTATGGGTGAATTAACCAACGAGAGTTAGGGAAATTCATTAGCTTAAGACTCATAGGACTTAGATCACTCGACCACAAGAGTAGGCGAGCTCTTCGGGGAACCATGATTGTAGACATGGGTTTACGGTGGTAAATCAATAATTGTTAAGGAACTTAATGAGCTTAGATTAACTTCTTAATCACGAGAGTAGGTTAAGCTTTAATCTTTGCATGCTTAATTAAACTCGAGAAAGGCTTTAGGCAAATTAGAACAATTACCCTTAACTGAAATCAATGTCTTTTGTTTGTTAATGTGTTCATGATCGGATTGGAATAGTGAAACTGGACCTCGGCTCTAAGCTTTAATCATTTGATTTTAATTATAATTTAGATTGCTGAGTTTATTTAATTCTTATTTCACTTTTATTTAATTTTCTAGCTAAGATCATAAGTAAAAATATTTTTAATCAATATACAATCCTCATGAGAATGATAACTCTTTATACTGCAATCACGATCCGTGCGCTTGCAGGTTTTGAATGCAACAATTATTCATAAAAGAATACTAATATATACCAATATTAGTAGATGATGATAATCGAAAGAACTTGATACCAATATTAGTAGATGATGATAATCGAAAGAACTTGAATTCAATATTTAGTAAGTAAGAATACCAAGTAAAATGCTTTGAAATGGATGAAAAGTCATAGTAAAGACTCCATTATATGTCCTTAAGAAAATGAAATTGGAAACTTAATTTGATAATTGAGCTATATAAAACTCCATTATATTTACTTAATTTCCCATGAATTACAATGCAAATTGATTAGTTCTTAGAAGTTAGATTTTTATAACAGTTTTTTTTTTTCCTTTTAGTGACCATCAGCTTTAACCTCTAATAAAAAAAAAGGACTAACTTTGAAGTAGGTATCACTCAAAAGACTAATTAAGCACACAGTATAGCAGTAATAACAGTTGTAATTTTGATTTCTGTCTATGAGACAAATTGATCCTTCACGTTCTGCCCATTTCTCACTCCATTAAAGACTTTCAAGGAGTAGAATTACCCGGAGTCGTAGATTTGTGTAATTTTATAGATAAAATTAGCATCTAGCTTGTATACCCATTTGTAAAAAACTTTAAAAATTAAAATTTGTCTTCCTCTTTCTGCCATGGCTTATCTCGGTGATGGTGATATGTTTAAACCATTCCCAGTCACTACTCTGACCGAATCTCCTTCCAACGAAAAATAGTCTTATGTTGCAGCGGTTATTGGTTCTCCTATTGTTTCAGAGGTTCATCCAGTTTCGAATAAAGGAGGGTATATCTCAGTTCAGGTTTATCAGACTTTGTATGAACAACATTTGTCTTTGTGTCGTCATGCCCTTATCGCTTGACTGGTTCTGACTAAAGGCGACACCCCCTGGAAAATTACTGATTTGAGGAAAAAACTTACGTTGATTTGGGGGATCTCACAGCCATGGAAGATGATTTCTCTGGGCCGTGGTTATTATCAAGTTCTGCTGAATTCTACTGAAGAAAAAATGTGGTTTGGGGGTGAGGTACTATTACATTAAAGCCAGGACTCCTTTGGCTCCAAAATTGGATGCCTGATTTCGATCCATCTGATCAATATTCCACCAATGCACAAATTTGGGTGCGTTTACACCGTTTGCCTTGGGAATATTGGCATCCCACGATTCTGGCATCAATTGCAAAAGGAATTAGGGTTCCTTTGAAGTTTGACAACGTTACGATCAATGGGGAGTTTGGGCATTATGCTCTCATTCTGGTGGATGTTGATTTCAATAATCCTCTACCTGAAAATCTTTTGGTAGAATGGGTGGGTAAAAGCTTTTTTGTGGATGTGGTTTATAAAAACCTTCCACTATTCTGTAATCTTTGTTTGAACCTTGGTCATGCTGCCCATGATTGTCGAAGGCATAAGTCATCAGATTCTACCCGCAAGCCTCCCATGGAGGAGCCTAAGAAAATTTGGAAACCTAAGCACTCTTCCAAGCAGCCTCCTACTCGCTTAGTTTCTGTTAGTAATGTCTTTGCTAAACTACAATCAGTGGATGAGTTCATTCCCATTGAAGTTTATCCGATTACTGAAGTTGAGAATGAAGATAATGCGAAAATTATTGCAGCTCTGGAAACAGTAGATCAATTAGCTGATGTTAATGCTCCTACTCCTACACTTCCTCTTGTTGTGGTTAAAGAGGATGATATAATGCATAATCAGGTTCTCCAAACTGATGTGCTGATTTTTGCATCTCCTACTTCCGGTAAACATGACCATGATCGGGTTCAGCATATCGTTGGCGATATAGGCCCCCCTTCGGATGATCAATTTGTAGCTTCCAATCAGTGTGATAAAAACACAGATGTTTTCGATTTTCCCTCCTTGGCTACTTCGAACGCTCAGCAGGTCCTAGATGGTAAAAATGTATCTTGGGCAGACATGGAAGATGAGGAGGACCAATGGACTCAAGTTCGTAGGAAAAAATCTCCTCCTCAATTAGCAAAGCACAAAGTTACTCTTTCAAAAAGAGTACCTAAGAAACCTGAAAAATTAAATTTATGAAGGTTTTTTATTGGAACTGTAGAGGCATGGGTAATGTAAACACTCAGTGCACTCTTTTTTCCTTTTGTCGTATTCATTCTCCGGATTTTGTTTGTATTGTTGAGCTTATGATTGATTTCAATTCAATCCCTATTTCTTTTTGGAATGCTTTAGATTTACATTTGTTAGCCTCCAATGCTCTTCCTCTTCCTTCTATTTGGGTTCTTGGGAAAAGTTGTATGCTTCCTCCATCCTTGATTCACCTTCATGATCAGCATATTTCTTTGGATTTTTTTCTTTCTAATAAATTGCAAAGGATATCTTTTGTCTATGGTAGTGTCTAGAGTAATAGATGAATGTAGTTATAGGCTGACCTTTCAGTTAATTTCTCAGCTTGTTGGTGTGTTATTGGGGACTTTAATGCTGTTTTGGGTTCTCATGAGAAGACTGGTCATGTTCCTGCTTCAGGTCCTTCTGGGATTTTAGAACATTTATGGATGATTGTTTTTTATATGATATTACTACTAGTGGTTCAGTTTACACTTGGAGTAATGGTCATCATGGTTTTAATCAAGTTGAGTGCAGATTAGATAGAGCCTTAGCAAACATGGAGTTTTCTTATTATTGGAAAGAGTCTTCTTGTGTGTTTCTTCCTCGGCATCACTCGGATTATAATCCCTTACTTCTCCGTTGTGCTTTGTCAGATAAGGGTATTTCTCGATTTCGTTTTTAGGCAATATGGATTACCCATCCTTCCTTAAGGAATATGATTTTGCAGAATTGGTCTCTTCCTATTGATACTAATCATCTTATGTAGTTTCTTAAATGGAAGCGGCTTTGAACAGTTCTTCGTATTTGGAACAAAGATGTTTTCGGCTTTCTTGATGCTAATATTTCATGGGATTCCTCTATTTTGCAGGAAATTCAATCTGAAATTTCTCATACTAGGATCACTTATTTGCTTCAAAGCCAAGAATCCGAAGCCTATTCATATTTGGATCTTTTACTTCATCAACAGGAGATCTTTTTCAAGGAAAGGAGTAGAATAAAGTGGCTGGCTACTGGGGATAGAAATTCTACTTTTTTCCATCAACAATTTATTAGGAAGAGGTCGCAACATGGAATTCATCATCTCAGAATTAATGGCAATATCTCTAATGATAAGGATGCAATTGAGCAGCATATTTTAGATTTTTTCCAAGATTTATTTCAAAAAGATCATTCAGTGAATTCTAATATTAATTTGATTAGAAAGGTTGTTCCTTCTTTAGTCACTGATGAGGACAATATTTCTCTTTTGGCTTGCCCATCTCCTGATGAAATAAAGGCAACTGTGTTTTAAATAGATGCCCATAGTGCACCAGGTCCTGACGGCTATACAGGTATTTTTTATAAAGCCTTTTGGGATATTGTTGCTTTGGATGTTTGTGCTGTTGTGTAATCTTTCTTTCATTCTGGTGTTGTTACAACTGGTTTCAATTCAAGCATTATGATTTTGGTCCCAAAGGTTTCTGATGCTATTGCTATAGAACAATGTTGCCCAATTGTTCTTAGTAATTTCTGCTTTAAGATTATCACCAAGATTCTTACTGATCATCTAGCTATGACACTATGGATTGGATTTTTCTTTTGGATGTTTTAGATTCTTTCGGGTTCTCTTTACAATTTAGAGACTGGATTCTCTCTTTGTTTGCCTCTTCTCGTCTCTCTATTATGATAAATGGTAACACTCATGGCTATTTTGATTGTTCTCGTGGAGTGCGACAAGGGGACCACCTTTCTCCCCTTCTTTTTTGCCTTGCAGAGGGTTTTCTTAGTCGTCTAATTTCTATTAGAGTTGAGCAGGGATGTATTACTCTGATGTTCCTTCACATTTTTTATATGCGGATGACATCATTCTTTTTGGGCAAGCCTCAATAAAAAATGTTAGAGCTATTACAGAGGTCTTCCAGCTTTATGGTTCTAGTTCTGGTCAGTTTGTCAATTAGCTTGGAAGCTTATCGATTATGATGCTTATCCTTAGCGGATTCTCCGCTCTCAGTTTTTTAATCCTTCTGGCGCTCCAAAAATTAATTACCTCCATTCTTCGGTTTGGTCTTCTTTGAAGCATGTTTATTCTTTGCTTAGATCGGAGATTCTTTGGCTAATTCATCCAACTAGCTCTTGCAACTTTTGGACTGATGAATGGGTGATTCCCACTATTGCTAATCAGTTAAACATTTCCGAAAAAGATCAAAGGACCTTGTTTGACCCGGTTTCTTCTTTCATTGCTCAAGATGCTTGGCAAGTTTCTTTCATCTATGATATGACGATTCATGCTAATATAGAGGCTGTTCATTTCTTGAAAGATGATGGAGACTCTTGTATTTGGATGCCCAGGATGGATGGAAAGCTTTTGGTTAAGCATATGTATAATCATTTGCACATCTCCAAAGCTCCGGTTCCTTAGAGTTTGTTTATTTGGAAGGAGTTTTTACCCCCTTCACGATCTATGCTTTGTTGGAGAGCTGCTCTTAATGCTCTTCCTACAGAGGACAACTTTTGCAACAAAGGCATTCAGTTTCCTTCAAAATGTGTGCTGTGCAATAATCAGGTTGAAACGGTTGACCATTTATTTTTAAGGTGTCCATTTGCTCTTGCCCTTTGGCAAGCCATATCTCGGTCATTTGGGAAATCTGTTAACACTTCGGGTTCAATGTTGGATTTGTTTTCTTCAACTGCTTCTCATTCTTTTAGCTCACAAATTTTTCCTTTTTGGAATTCTACAATTGTCAGTTGCATATGGCTGCTTTGGAAAACCCGTAACTCTTGTATTTTTTATGCTGTCATTCCTAGTATTCATGGTACCTTGTGCTCTCTTTGGTGTGCCATTAAAGAAGCTGATTATTTTCGTACTGGCTCCATGCGTAATATAATGGATGATTTTCATCTTCTGCGCCTTCTTCACATCTGCGGAATTACAGGAAAGGCTCCTATAGCTCTTTTGGTTACATGGCAACATCCCCCAACTGGTTGGCTTAAAACTAATGTTGATGGTTCATCCTTGGGAGCTCCTGGTGTAGCAGGTTGTGGTGGTGTGTTTAGGACAGCCTGAGGTCTACCAAGAGGAGCTTTTGCTTTTTGCATCCCTTGCGCTTTTGCTTATGATGCCGAACTTTAAACAGCTATGAAAGCTATTGATATTGCTTGGCATCGTGGTTGGCATACCATTTGGTTGCAGTGTGATTCTACATATGTAGTTTCTCTTTTTCGTTCTAAATCAGCTCATGTTCTTTGGCATTTAAAGCTTCAATGGCATCATTGTCTTTCCTATATCTCTCAGATGCATTTTCGGGTCTCTTATATTTTTAGAGAAGGCAATTCAGCTGATGATTTACTTGCGAAGCATGGAGTTTCTTCTTCTTCTTTTTTTTTTGTGGGATTCTTGTCCTTCCTTTATTAATTCTGTTATCTGTGATGATTTTAGTTCAAAGGCTAATTTTAGATTTTGTTAGCCTTCTTAGGGGAGTTGCCCCTTTCTCTTGTAATCAACTCTTTCTTTTTTATTTTATTTTCAATAATATTTTGGACTTCAGAAGAGTGATGCAAACGCTACGAGTGTGTCAACCTAGTTAAGATGCTCTGGTGCGTTCCTGATTTCTGAGCTCCAACCTTTTACTTAAAAAAGTTTAAATACATTTTGATTGCACATATATTTTCTTTAAGCTTTCCAAATTTACAAAGAAAAGCAAAGTCAATGCATTTGCCTCTTATCTAGAAAACACCAACACTTCAAAAACCAAAAATTATTCACATCCAAGTAACTATTCAACGAAACTCAGTTCATGTCTGTCATTTCATTGCAATTGCATTTGCACTTGCTCGATGATTGATTCTCTCCTATTATCATGTTGCCCCTGATCCATTAAAAAAGTTATTACAAAATAGAAAAACAATGACACTATAAAGAAGAGTAGGTATATAGTTTATCATAATTATAAAAAAAACAAAAAAAGAAAAAAAGAAAAAACATTAAATGACTTACTTAAAAACATCCATTGAATTGATTAATCTCTTTAACTTTTTTCTTGACTTTTGTAACCTTTTATTCCATGCACCTTCAACCTTTTTCACAAACCAATTGGGTTTACTTGTAAACACAGCATAACCCAGTGAAACACCAAGTGCTAGTCCACAGCCATACCCATTAATCGCAGCATTCCATCCAAATCTATTTAGTAATCCTAAATAATCTTTTTCTTGGATGTTGGATGGTTCTATCTTGTCTACTATCATCTTCGCATTCTTTTGATAATGGAAAACCACATAATCCGAAGTTTCCCTCATAGGAATCATTGCCAAATGTATTGAATTGCTTCCCAAGAGGTATAGGACCTTCAAGTTGGTTATATGAAACATGAAAAATCTCAGGAAATATCAAATTCATCAATTGCATTGGAATTCTGCCAGTAAGCAAATTTGAAGAAAGGTCTAATGATTCAAGACTGGTTAAATTCCCCAATGATGGTTGGATATTACCTATGAGATAATTATGAAAGAGATTGAGTAGTTTCAACGATTTAAGCTTCCCAATTGATTTAGGAATCTCCCCTATAAATTTATTGAGTGACAAATCAATGATTGAAAGGCTAGTTTAAATTTTCACCAATTCGATCTCAAAGCCTTTGATTGTTAGACTCACAGAAAAGTCATAATTTTCCATGTTCATATATTTGACATCTTGAGTGAAGTTCATCATTGCTTGGAACACATTGAAATACTCTTCAGGCAATTGTCCGCTAAATGTGTTGTTGGAGAGGTCAAATATCCACAATTTCGGGAAAGAAGAATTTGCAATGGCAAGTCTCAGGGAACCATGGAGCTTATTGGATTGCAGCACAAGAATGTGCAGATTTGGAAGTCCTCCTAGAAAAACTGGAAAGACATCATATATCTCATTGCTGGCAAGGTCTAATATTTCCAAATATCTACAATTGACCATAGATGGTGGAATTCTCCCTTGTAATTGATTGCCTTTCAAGTTCAAATATCTCAAACCTATGCCTTTTAAAAATGTAGTAGGTATTGTCCCATGAAAATTGTTGATACCAAGATGCAATACTAATAGGCTATCACTGAAGTTTCCCAAGCATTGAGGAATGAAGCCAGCTAAGCTATATTCAGACAAGTAATGAATTTGAAGGGAATTTAGCTTGTAAATAGAAGAAGATAGTCCTCTATACAACTTTTGATTTGATGAAAGAATAAGAACTTCCAATCCCTTCTGATTGAACATTGAACGAGGAATAGAGTTGTGCAAGTTGTTATTGCTTAGATCAATATAAGACAATGACTTGCTTTGAAATTGACCAATTAGACCACTGAATTGATTGTTTTTAAGGTCTAGATGTTCCAATTGAGGTAGGGTAAATAGTGAGGACGGTAATGTTGCATTTAAAAAATTATTGGATAAATCAAGATTAGAAAGTTTTGTAAAGTTTGAAAAATAAGTAGGAAGTGGACCACTAAGACTATTATTACTAAGATCTAAAGAAGTAAGTTGTTTAAGGTTTGTAAATAAGGATGGAATATCAACACTCAAACTGTTTGAAGACAGGTACAAATGAGTGAGTTGATGAAGGTTTCCAAAAGAGGGTGGAATCTCACAATTAAAATTGTTATATGAGAGATCAAAAGTCATGAGTTGTGTGAGATTATTGAACACTGTAAGATTTGAACCAATAAAATTTCAGTAAATGAGATACAATTGTTTTAGAGACCTGAGAATATTGATAAAATTAGGTTCTAAAATTATTGAAATTTTTGTCCAAGAAACATCCAAGAGTTGGAGGGAACTACTCCAATTAGACCTTAGTAAAAAGCCAGTGAGGTTATTATTGCCCCTTAAATCAAGTAATTGAAGACTTGGTTGAAGTAACTTACCTGGGAATTCCCTAAGCAATCCAAAATATGAGAGATGGAGAGAAAACAAAGAAGAAGACGGATTTATCAAGGAACTAGGTGCCGTCAAAGACAAATTTACATAGCTCAAGTCAAATTCTTTCAACTTTGTTAGATTTTGAACAATATTGCTAAAAGAACTTGAATCTAATTTCAGATCATAATTCTGAGAGAGATCAAGTGAAACCACATTGGATAGATGAGAGAGTTTTGATGGAACATGTCCTTCAAAACCCGTCAAGCTTAGATTGAGATGTGTCAATTGCAATAACTGACCAAACTGAGATGAAATATTAGAGCCAGTGAAATGATTATTGGAGAGGACTAGCTTTTCAAGATGAGAAAGTAAGAACAGAGAGTTATTATGGGAATCGAAGGTACCATAAAGCATAATGCTAGAAAGGTCCAGTTTGATCACATAATGTTTCCAAATCACAAGTGACTCCATCCCACGAACCGCAATCCGTATCCTCTTTCCAGGACTCTGTTTTGGGATAAGCGAAAACTCCATATTCTGAATAATTAAAAGAAGCAGAAGTGTCAATGGAAAAGGAACTTTTGAATTGGAGCAAGGCATAGCTCTGATCATAAGGACAAAGTGATAAGGGATAACCATGTACCAACACTCTTGTATATCTCGTAGTGTTTCACTTGTACTCAACCTCATCTCTTGTACTGATCTATACATCATACTGCATGTATATATGTAACCTTACCTATCCTGAATAATACACAGTACAATTCATTACTCATTCATATAATGTCTTTATGGTATCAGAGCAGAATTAAGGTCTAACAACCATTCTCTCTCATTATTCCTTAGTCTTACCATGGCTACCAATTCAGCAACCAATACTGTAGTTGTTCCAGTCACATCTTCATCAACCATTGCTTCTTTGCCAAACGTTGCTCACCAATTGCCCATCAAACTTAATGCCCCTAATTATTTATTATGGAGGGCTCAATTACTTCCCCTTTTACGTAGCTATGATCTCGCCAGACATATTGACGGCACCATGGCAGCACCTCCTGTCAACTTGAATGATCAACCGAATCTAGCATTCATGGCATGGTATAGGCAGGATCAGTTAGTGCTAAGTTGGATCATTGGATCCATTTCTAAAGCCTTTGTTCCACAACTTGTCTGCACTTCCAATGCTTTTGAAGCTTGGAACAAACTCACCATCACATATGCAAATGGCTCCAAATCACAGGCAAGAACCATTAAATCTTGCTTTTTCCGGTTGAACAAAGATCCTACAGAGGGCATTGCTCAGTATGCCCAGAAAGCTAAGCCCATGTTTGAGCAACTCTTCGCTTTAGGCAATCCTGTCTCTGAACCAGACCTCATTCAGGTTCTATTAAATGGATTGGATTCTTCCTTTCGCCCTTTTATTCGATCTGTCCAATAACGACAGGATGATATGACATATGATGAACTCTAGGGTCTTCTCCTTTGTGAGGAAGATGACATCGCCACTACTAATTTTGCTACACAGCAAGTCCCTCCTTCAGCTTTCTATGCCACTTCAGCCTCCACTGATGCTTCAAGAGGAGGTCGTTAATTTTTTCCTCCACACGGTGGTCGTGATGGTCGCACCTCTAGAGGCCGTGGTCGTGGTTGGCCATCCATGCGATCCTTCCCTTCGCCATCATCAAGTACTCTTGATTACTCTCATCTCCAATGTCACAATTGTTCAGGAACTGGTCACATAGCTCCTCAATGCCCTTCTCCTCACCAAAAACAACGACAATCTTCCACACCCACTCGGCCAACATCTCATCTTGCTGCCCACTCTCCATCGCTTTTGAATCCTCAGTCGTGGATACTTGACTCAGGTGCTACTCACCATATGACCCCTAATATTGATAATCTCTCTCTGCATTCTAATTATAAGGGTTCTGATGCTGTAAAAATTGGCAACGGTAAATCTCTTCCCATTACTCATACAGGTTCTTCTCTCTATCGTTCTCATGAACATATTTTCAAATTCAATGATATCTTGTGTGTTCCTCATTCTTGTTCTAACCTATTATCTATTTCTGCTTTCACTAATGCTAATGATGTTTCAATTGAATTTTTTCCTGAATTTTTTCTGATTAAGGATATCCGCACAAGGCAAACGCTGCATACCAGCCAGAATGATAATGGCTTGTATTCCATGTTCTTGGAACACCTTCGTCAGACACCCTCTCGCCCTACTGCTTTGTTAGCCGCACCATTGTCTCATTGGCACTCTATTCTTGGTCATCCCAATATGTCTACTGTCAAAAGTGTCCTTCGTCGTTTTAATATTCCCTTTCGTAGTGACAATAATGCATGTCATGCATGCAATGTTAGCAAGAATCATAAATTGCCTTTTTCTTTGTCAACAACCATGGCTTCTAAGCCTTTAGAAATTATTTCCTCTGATGTATGGGGCCCTGCCCCAGTACAACCCATTGATGGTTTTTGATAGTATGTTCTTTTTTATGATCATTACAGCAAATATTGTTGGATATATTTCATGTGTTTTAAGTCTGAAGTCTTAAGTGTATTCATTAAATTTCGACACTTAGTAGAAAATTTTTTTGAATGTCCAATTAAATCTTTTCAATCTGACTGGGGTGGTGAGTATCAGGCTCTCACCAAATATTTAACTGAAAATGGCATATCCCATCGTGTTTCTTGTCCCAAAACACCTGAGCAAAATGGCTTGGCAGAGCGCAAACATAGACACATAGTTAAAACTGCCCTTTCCTTACTTCACCATTCTTCCATTCCCACCAAATACTGGACTCATGCTTTTGACACTGCCTTATACACAATTAACAGATCCCCCACCCCCACATTAGCCAACATCTCCCCTTTCAAAAAATTATTTGGGCAAAAGACTGACTATCTTGCCATGCATTCGTTTGGATGTCTTTGTTATCCATGGCTCAGGCCTTATGGTTCTAATAAATTTTCATCTCGCTCATCTAAGTGTGTTTTTATAGGATACAGTAAATGTCATAAAGGTTATCTTTGTTTAGATTTATCTACTCTCAAAACTTACACCTCACGTCATGTTGTTTTCTATGACCAGGTTTTCCCTTTTGCCAATTCTCAAGAGCAAGCACCTGATGATCAAGAGTCCACCTCAAGCATAATTCTTCTCCCCAGCCACTTACAAAATTCCATTCCTATCTCATCATTTCCATCCAACCAACATGATAACACATCCTTATCCGTACCACCAACAACCTATCCTACCTCTATTTCTTCTCCAGATACCACCTCTCCCATACCAACCAATTCTTCGCATCCACATCCGCTCCAACCACCCTTACCATCACCAACAAATCCAACGCCATCCACAACCACTCCCATTATCGATCCATCACCAAACCCCACTGCACCCAACCTCTCCTTACTAGTTGATCTTCACAACTACAACACCACATCCACTGAACCTACTCACACACACCCTATGATCACCAGATCACAAACTAACTCACTCAAACCCAAAACCTTCTTTTCACCTACATCCCAATTAACCGAACCCACAACCTTTAAACAAGCAAACACCACACCTGAATGGAGAGAAGCTATGTCTCAGGAATATAAAGCCTTGATGGAGAATGCAACATGGGATCTAGTACCACCCCAACCCAATCAAAATTTAATT
>CATIWK010148090.1:0-10945 GCA_949634005.1 Mallotus japonicus | reverse complement strand
ATATATATATATAGTTTAGAAGACAAAAAGAAATAAAAGTAGTAACATTGTTAGTAATGTAATAACAAGTTGATATTGAATAAATAATTTCAAATCTTTGGTATAAATTTTATTTCCTAATTTAAAGATTAAGAGTGAGTTTAGTATAAATGAATTTTACAAATTTTTTTAAAATTTATTTACAAATTTAAGTGAGTATGTGTATGTTTAAATGAAAACTTTATAAAATTTATTTTCAATTGAAATAGTTTATTATTAAATCAAATTATAAAAAAAAGTTATTAGAATTTTTATAAAATACTTATTTAAATTAAATATATTTAATGAATAAAAATTCATTTGAAAATAAATTCTATTTATAATTTATTTAAAATAAAATAAATTTTTCAGTAGAATTAAACCAAATAAATAATATATATTTTACAATAATTAATTAATCAATATGAATTTCATAATAAGGGGTTCATTTTATTAGTTAATATAACAAATGAAATTTTTATCTCATAGTATAGAACTTTATCTTATTAAAATTTATTATATTGTACCATAATTTTATATTATTTTATTGCATTTTTCTATTATTTTTTTATGAGATTATTTTTACTAATGTTAATTGTTTACAAAATAAAATTTATTTTATAAAACATAAAATTACTTCAAAATTCTTTCAAAAAACAAATAATAACTAAAAGAAAAAGAATTTATATATTTTTGAAGTTTTCTTTTTCCAATCACCTATAAAAATTTGGTCAATTATCACACTTGAGCATTGTATATAGTCTACATTTTGTGTTTCTTTTTAACCATGATAAATTTCCTTTACAATTATTATTTTTTTTAAAAATAATCTAAACCCATGATGATTATTAAATAGAAAGCTTCATTGCTTAATTCTAAAGTCAAATTAACTTTCCAACTATTATTATGATGAAAAAAAAAATTACACTTATTATTAAATCCCAACAACGAGTGAAAAGAATAAATTAAATTAATAAATAACACGATCCAATACTAGACGCGCACCTCAAGCGCCACCGGATCCGCCAAGCAAAACGACAACACCTTTATTAAACTCCTGCACCGTTTTCCATTCATTCTCTTCAAAAATCCCCCCACCTCCCCACCTATAAAAAATAATTAAAAAAGTTGATGTTATAATTTTTTTGAAGATTTAATTGTCTTTTAATAAATTTTTATAACGATAACTAACAGTGATAAAAATTAAAATTTTTATAATTCAAACTATCGGTATTCTCTAATTAATTTGAATGACAAATGTGTTTTGGCAATTGATTCGATATGTTGAATATTTTATAAACTAATTGGATGTAATTACGTACCATATTTAGAAATCGATATTGTTTTAATAAAAAAACATTAATAATTTTTTTAATATATAAAATGATAATTAGAGATTTAAACTCTAGATTTTTAATCTCATAAAAAGAATTTTGTTCATTTTTTTTGGCTACTAGAATTATTATGATTTTTATAAATAAAATTACTATCACATTTTTTCATAATTTTTTATTGGATAATTTGATAATTAATATTTTTTATTATGAAAAATTCTTATTTATAATAAATATACTATATCTAATATTAAAATTTGTAACATATCATTTAAGTATTTCATATTTAAATAATAAAAAAAATATTTTTATAGGGTTATTAATATTATTAAAAAATTTTATAATATGTAATATTATTAATAATAATTAGATATGTTATTTAAAATATGTGTTTTTTTTTATCTCACACTATCACAAGACTCTCTCCACGTCTTGTCTGCTCCTGTGTCATGTGTGGACATTCATTTCACTTCTTCAAGCCCCAACCAGACCAGCAAAAATTTTTTTTTTCAGTTCAAGAAAAAAATAAATAATTGCAGAAACAGAGGCAGGTGTAGCGGTGGAGGAGAAGAAGGGGAATTATTGTTAGGGTTTAATCTTTAGTAGCAATTGTTGAAAAATGCCGCTAGCTAGATATCAGATAAGAGATGAGTACGGTTTAGCCGATCCAGAGCTCTATAGAGCTGCCGATAAAGATGATCCCGAAGCTCTTCTCGAAGGTGTTGCCATGGCCGGCCTCGTCGGCGTCTTGCGCCAGCTCGGCGACCTTGCTGAGTCAGTGTCGCTGTTTCTCTTTTTGTTTTTGTTTCTATTTTAGTGATTTGGCTTTGTATGTGGAGAAGGATTTTTGTTTTCTTAGTGAAATGCTTGTTTTAGTAACACTGTGAGTTGAGCTTTCAATTTGGTTTGGTGTGTGATTTTTGTTTAATTCTTTCTTTCTTTTTTTGAATCGTTGCTTTGCTGAAGTGAAGAATTGTGTCGTGTGTGCTGCTTTAGGAATATTGCGATTGATTCCGATACGGTGGCTTTTGTTAGTTTCAGATTAACTTCGCTTTTCTTTCTAAGAACCAATTTACGCAGTTGATCTCTTAAACATATATTTAATTGGATTCTCGCAAAGCAAAATCATACTAAAAATGTAATCCAATTTAATTCTTGCATTTGTTAGATTCTCCAAACACTTCGTTACATAAAAATTTAAGTTTGAATTGCGCAATGATGTTTTAGCTGGTGAAATTTTCAAGTGGTTCGATTTGATTATTTGGATGGGCTTGCTATCAAGCGGGTAATTAGAATTAACGTTTTTTTTTTTTTTTTTTTTTTTCATTCGTTTGTTGTGAGTATTGATTTTGTGTTCGGAATTTGTATACTTTTCTCAAAACGTGGAATCTTTTCGGGTTTGAGATTCATGATATTCTATAACCTTGCAAATCAGAAGAAATTTCGAGCAGTGATCTCATAGCTTCAAAAGTCTTAATATGTTCTATACCTGGCATTTTATAAAGGGTTCATATATTTCTCCTCTATGATTCAGTTCTTGTTCACAGTGCCTTAAAATTTTATCCACTTCTACTTATTAGGACTTTGGAATTGTACAATATGAAGTGCATCTGATTGCCTTTTCGTGTGGTTGTTAGATTTGCTGCTGAGGTATTCCATGACTTGCATGAAGAAGTAATGACAACTGCAGCAAGAGGCCACGGCCTAATGGCTCGTGTTCAGCAGCTTGAGGCTGAAGTTCCTTCAATTGAGAAAGCATTTCTCTCTCAGACAGATCAGTCACCATTCTTCACTAATGCAGGTTAGGAAACTGTCAACGTGTTTATTTTTTGTATGAATTGCCTGTTGCTGTTAAGCTCATAGAGTTAATTGGATTATCAACCAGGCGGTTGAAAAAAATTTCTTTTGGTGCTCGTGCTCATTTGAAGTAATCAAATGCATTGAAAAAAGCTAGTTGTTCTCATTTGTGACAAAACTTTGGATGCTAGTGACCCTAGAAAGTCATTTTATTTGTTTCAAGAAACTAAACGGAGTGGACACGGTTTTTCACTTCATTTTTTTAACTGCTTCTTACATCTAAAATGTCCTGTTTCACGTACCATTTTTAGCTAAGAAATGTGTCTTTTGATTTTTCTTTCTCTGGGTTGTAATATCAAAGTATTCTCAATGGAAGTGCAAGTTTAGATGGTGTAGGACAATGTCTATGAGTTACTGTGATTATTTTTAGACCTTTGGGTCTGTTTATTGAATTCAGGGGCGCAAGGTGCGGCGTGTAGTTATCCTTTGCTATATCTGTTTTTGCCCAATGCCCATCTGCGTGCATATAGAAGCATTGTGTGTTCACCCTGTAATATAAGCGCTTTACGCGATTCATCTATTGCATCTTTTTTTACATATATCTTCCTAGAGATGTTAGTTCTCTAATGTCTAAAGTAACTAACATTTGAGTTTACGATGTAAAAGCCATGGTTACCTAAATGCATAATTTTGTTTTAGGTGTTGAGTGGCATCCTAATTTGCGTATGGAACAGAACCTGGTCACTCGTGGAGACTTACCTCGTTTTGTGATGGATTCTTATGAAGAATGCCGAGGTCCTCCACGGTTATTCCTTCTGGACAAGTATGAGAATAAGATTTCGTTTAATCAATTTCAATGTTGGGGTCATTCATTCTGTAGTTAAAGATAAAAATTATTCTTATCTGGATTTCGACAGGTTCGATGTTGCAGGTGCTGGAGCATGTTTAAAGCGTTATACTGATCCATCATTATTTAAAGTTGAAACAGTGTCGTCTGGCATAGAAGTTCAGAGAGAGAAGAAAATTCGAAAAGTAAAGGTATGCAATGAAAAAATAACCAGTATATTAGATGAAGTTCTCAGTGTGTGCACATTTGTGTTAATATATGTCTAGATAGGCCTTTCTAGAAGTTTTGTTTGAGCATATGGTCTTCATTTGCTTTATATCTATGAAATTGGTTAGCTTTGACCTAAATCTAGTCAGAGTGAATTTTATGGAAGGGGTAATCAGTTGCAATCATGTTTATATTTTAAACTGAAAAACAGGACATTATTACATTTTAGTTTAGAGAGGTTTATTATCCAATAGCAGGTGCTACTTTTTGAGGGTAGGACTCTTTCTTCGAAATGGTATAGGAACAGCGGATACTACTAGGGATGGGAAAGCCGCTCCTGCGGTTTCTAACCCCAGTTAGGGCTTTGAAGTAGCCTTTCCACCAGTAACTTAGGTTGGAAACTACTATTGATATTATGCAACAAGTATTCATTTCTTTAGACTTCGGCTGCATGATAGAAAAAAATGCATGGTCTTCCTTCTTATTAATTTATCGCTTCCTTCAGGATCAAATTGGGATCTTGCTGAAATTAACCTCTATTAATAAATTAGCTTCATATCATTCATATTATGTCTTCTGTCTATGATTCTTGCTATTAAGCCTGTCAAGCTTTTAAGAGCAGCTTCCTAGTGCAAAATTGGAATCTGAAATTGAAAGTGGTTTGCTTATGAGATGTACAGTTTTCACTTGCCAATGATCTTTACTTTTGGGAAATCTTGAGATTTATTATTGTCTATGTAGAACTCTATTAAACACTATTTTTCATTTTGTAATCCTCAAAAAATTTCTTTGTTTCGATGTCCAGCTATAATTATCTGTTAGCAGATTGGAGATAATGGGGTTCTATGTCAGTGTTGATTGGTGGAATTAGAGCAGCAAGGGTTACACTTTTGAAGTTTGAGCTATTCTATTAAATAAAGAGCTATTCTATTAAATAAAGAGCTATTCTATTAAATAAAGAGAATTAGGATATATATATATATATATGCCAAATCTTCAGCTATTGATGAATGAAAAGAATACTTTTTTCAGCTTTCAATTTTTTTGCTACCTGTGCCAAAGCCTGTTGGCATAGTGGCCTGATCACATGCTTATTTCCAAATTCCAATGCCATATGATTGAACTTGGTTCCTGATAATGCTTGAGACCTAATTTGCTTCTTTATACTTGGCAGAAGAAAGGATCACGCTGGAGGAACGGAGAAACCCCAGAAGTTGTGCCAACATCACATGCCAAGTGAGGCTTTTATACATATGTTTGTTCATTGGTTCATTTATGCTTAAGTTGCCAAGTTCTGTACATGGTTGATTGGTGATGTAATTTACTGTCAAATAGTGCAGATTGCACCAGTTATTTTTGGAGGAACGTGTTGAGAATGCTCATTCTGATCCTGCACGTCTTGTGAAGTTGAAGCGGAGGCAAATAAATGGATCTCCATTTGATCTGAAACCTGGAAAAAGTTACATGGAGAAATTCTTAGGGACACCTTCACCAGAACATAAAGAAGTTTGTGAGGTTTCTGTTAATCAGTCACCATTGAAGTTGACATTGGATGATTGTAGTGAATCAGGGCTAGAAATACATGAGATCAGTACTGTAAGTCCTGCAAGAAAGTCATCACAAGGAAGGGTAGGCACAGTTTCATCTCCTACGGCTCAGGAATTGGTACTGAAGTCTTTTTCGCATGAGTTAGATGAGGAAGTTATTACAAGAGAAATAGTGAAGGTCCCTAACCCAATATCTGATGGTGACGATGCTTCTCCATACATCGTGCATAAGATGGCAATTGAAGATGAATTGGCTGTTGATGGGGACAGAAAGACAGAAGAAAGTCTAGATGATGACCATTCTGATGACTTGATGAGTGAGGTGGACAATTACATGGATGCTCTTACTACCATGGAGTCAGAATTGGAAACAGACTATGAGTTTAAACCTAAAGATGATCAGCGTTTCTTGAAGGTTGTAAAACATGGGACAGATTCTGATGCCAATGATGAACATATGGATGTGCCTGCTAATTTTTCTGATTCTCAGTCATTTGGCAACTCCTCTATTTCTGATGATGGAAAAAGTTCATTTAAGAAAGGGAGATCTAGTTTTTCCTACTCTGATTCTCTTAGCAATGTGGCTGAGAATACAGTGTCTGACAGTGAAGGGGCAGTGAAAATGTTCCCTTCTGAAAATCGTGTGGCAGAGATTGTGGATTCACCATTGGACCAACCATCTTTTAATGCGGAGGATCTAGGAACCCAATCCAGTGAGCTTTTGGTTTATAAGAATATGATTGATGAGGAAGATACAGTCCCTAACACTGGAGAAGCATCTTGTATTTCATGTCTTTCAGATTCAAATTCCTTGCTTCCACCTTCAGTTCCTGGTGCTGATTCAATTGGAGTTTCCTTAGCAGAAACTGTGTCAGATGAACCTCATCCTGAATCACTAAACTCTATCCAAAATGGCACTACTTTGCCTGATTCTTCCATAGTTGTATCTGATCCTTCCCAAACAACTCATGATAACTTACTTGCAGCTTCCTCCAAAAGTTGCCATATGGAAGAGGTGGATAATGAAGATCAAAGTGTGTTTATGCATACATCAGACATTTTAGATCTGGAAAAAGAAGGTTATGATGGTTCTGTGAATAAAATGCTTCAAACAGATAATTCAGATGGAATTTTTGATAAAAATTTAGTTGAAGGGAAAATTGATTCTCCACATTCAGTTTTTTCACCATCAGAGGAGCAGTTCCCTTCATTAGTTCCCACAGAAGTTGATATGGGTACAGGTGTTACAGCAGTGTCCAACAGTTTAGATGTAAATCCTGTTGAAATAGTTTCGGGAGTTAATGATGTCAGTACAGCGGCCGGAGTTAACTCAGAAATTTTAACAGGAACAGAGGAACCTCTTGAGGATGATAGCATTAAGGAGAAGCAATGCTCAGATATAGCTGCTGATGTTTCACAAGTTGAACATGACTTGACAGAGGTTGATAGTAAAGCGGAAGTAGTTAGTGGGAATGCTGTCCCATTTGAAAATCAAGCCAAAGATTCTGATAAAATAGGCCTTGATGATCGTGTAAACTTGGATGAAGATGTGGATGCATCTCCTGTTGCTGTTGCCATTGGTGCTAATGATGGTGTCAGTGATGCTAATGATGTGTCTTCAAATTTGTCTTGCTTTCCATCTAGTAATCTTGTAGAGATTCAAGAATCTCTTTCTGGAGAACAGGATCCTCATCAGACTGGATTGGATTTTAATGAGATAGTCTTACCAGAATGTTGTACAAACTTCGAGAAACATAAGGAAGTGGAAACCAAATCAGAGAAACAAAAGGAAGTAGAAAAACTGGAAATTGCCCCTACAGATTTAAACTCCAGTTCATACAAATCAGTCACTGATGGCCATTCCAATCTAGATGTGCCTGAACATGTTCATGTGTCAGCTCTATGTGATCAAACACAAAACAGAAACACCTCTTATGTTGCTGATGCCAGAACTCTTCCATCTTCAGAACTGAACAGCCAGGAGTCAGAATCCCAATTGAAGCATTCTGTAGATTCCATTGAAGATGCTGTGAGTTCACCTACCTGTTATCTCCCAGAAGTAGAAACTGCTTTAGAGCACTCACTGGACTTTCAAGCTGATCAAAATCTTGCAGAATCATCTTTTGCAGTCACGGACGAAACAAATTCTGAGTCATCATATCTTCAGCATTCACCTAATTATTTCCTTGCAGAGCCTGGAATTCCTCTAGGGCAGTCACTGGAATTGCAATCTGATAAACTTGATGCGGGATTTTTGCCAGAAGATAAAGCGAGTTCCAAGTCATCAAATCTACAGTCTGAACAGATAGAGACTCTGAGTGACATTGGTCAGGAAAGATGCCTTGATGTTTCTTCAGAACAAGGAGTTCTTCCAAGCCAAGGACTTCCAATGCAATCAGCGTGTCAGGAAGTTAATGGTACTGTGCTGTCAGAGAATTCGTTGGAATCTGCCTTTCCCAGCTTTGGTCCAGTACCTGAAAATTTGGAAGAGATGCCACCACTGCCACCCCTACCTCCTATGCAATGGAGGCTAGGGAAGCTTCAACCTGCGCCCCTGGCTTCACATGGAGAATGGATTGATCATGGTCAGAACACATTCTTGCCAACACAGCTATTTACAACTGATGAGAACTCTCAAGCTGATTCTGCATCATTAAATAGAGAGATTCTGCATTCTTCAAACCCATTCTTATCCGGTACTTCTGATATTCAGAAATCCAAATATTTGTCTGCAGAGTCTGTTTCCTTCCAGCCAACTTCTCTGTTATATAAGATGCCAACTGTTGCTACAGATGCAAACAATCAACAGGACGGTCTCTCATTGGAGGGAACACGATCCTTGAATACATTCCAGAATTTACCAAAAATAAGTAATGGGGGAACTGAGGATGGTTTCCTTGCATCAAGAGCAAACCCTGTAGGATCAAGTTCAGACCCATTACCCTCAGTGGCAACTGTAGAACACACACGAACTGAACATGATCCTGAAGCCTCACATAACCTGCAAAGCAAGTACTTGAACCAAGAACTGCCTGAATCAACTTCAGAGGCAAAGGCACCTGAGAACAGTTCGCAAAATGTGGAAGGAGAAGTAAGGAATTCCCTTGACAATTCATTATTGCCACCAACTATGCTAGAAGATCAATCTCAGAATGATTTAGGAACTTCACACAGAGAAACAACATGGTCACAGAATACATTAGCTTTGCCACCAACATATGAAGTTGGAAAGCCAAATGGGAGCAAGCTTCCTCGTCCCCGGAATCCTCTCATAGATGCTGTTGCTGCACATGACAAAAGCAAGGTGATGGTGGTTTATTGAATTTTATTCAAACTGTTGTTTCTGATGTCTTATCCCTCCAAAGCTCCTTGTGTTCTAATATTTTAACCTTCTGCAGTTGAGGAAGGTGACAGAACGAGTTCGTCCTGAAGTTGGGCCAATGGTAGATGAAAGAGATTCGCTGCTAGAACAGATAAGAACCAAGGTTAGTATCCAGAACTTTATGTTTCATGTACTTATTTGTTCTTCACATTTTAGGCATCACATCCTCATTGATTGGAGGACTTACTTTTCTCTTATTGCTTCCATCTGCAGTCCTTCAACTTGAAGCCTACGACAGTGACAAGGCCTAGTATTAAGGGAATTCAGGGTCCAAAAACTAACTTGAAGGTTGCTGCCATCTTGGAGAAAGCAAATGCAATTCGCCAGGTCTCTCTTTCTCTTGCTCTCTCGCTCTACGTGTGTGTGTGTGTGTGCAAGTGCAAACATATAATATTGAATTTTTCTGCAATAGGCATTTGCCGGAAGTGATGAAGACAATGATTCAGACAGCTGGAGTGATTCTTGAGAATACTTGCATTCAGCATTTGTCTCTGGTGGTTAATGCTCTGAAATGGTGTATATACTCATTTATTCCCTGAATTCAGGATTCTTTTCCTCATTATACTATATTACTGTATAGTCTCTCTGTTCTCCTCCTATCTTCCCCTTCACACCCATTTGTTGAAGTACTCATCAGTGGTTTGAATGTTGCATCTGCTCTATCCTTGGGAATCCAGAGTGAGATGAAATGCTTACAAGAATGGCTAAGCGTGCAAGCGCTTTTCTGATCAAATTGTACGCATTGTTGTATTAGCATATTGTGGTATAAATTTTAAGGTGTAATGAACTTCTGATGAAATTTTGTTATACTGTATGTAGCATATTCATGAAACACACCTCTGTCAAGTTAGAATGTTGTTTTTGGCTTATGGATGATTGAATAATGGCTTGCATGATTCTTTGCTGTGATTATGGATGTATTAGCACCTCTATTCATACACTACCAAGTTGAAGTTAGGCATTAAAAATTTCAAATGGAGAAATATATGATTGTAGGAGGCGGGGTTTAGCGCGCATCCAAGTGTGGGCGATCACGGCACTGTGCAAGTTTAGGATCTGTTAGGAAATACAAATATGGGTTTGAAGGTCCATTATTAGAGATGGAGTCGCTACCCGGATGAAAATCGGGACATACTTACAGCAATTAGATTCCATGGAGGTACCCAGAAGTTGTCTTCAGAGATTGGGTTTGGAAACTGGGTATGAGCTTCGAATGCCCACTTAACTTTGCGGTTGGTCTCCGTTTGTGTTTTATATTTTATTACCTTTAGTCATTAAATAATTTTCTTATTAATGTTAATCACACAAGCTTTCAATTTTCAAATATTACCAACTTTGCACATTAATTTTGTTTGCTCTCTTATTACCTTGGCAATTGTCACAAATAATGAATAAATATTACAAGCATTCATTCAATACAAATGGGAAGAAGGGATTAAGGATTATAATTCTTTGTACAATTATTACAATAATCCAATAAACCTCTTAAAAACTAATTAACTCACAAATTACATAGTGATTGAAAATCACTAAAAACCTACAACAAATACTATTAGTTTAAATCTCAATTTAAACAATATTCACAAATTATAATTCAAATCATACTTACACACAAATAAACATGAAGATTCACATAAACATAGATTAATCATTTAGACAAATCAAACATGTGTCAAACACATGAGACACTAAATACTAAACATAATACGTGTATTAGATATGTGAAATATACAGAAAGTATACAAAATATATACAGAAGTGAGGCAGAATCATGCATGACTCTGGGCGAGAGGTGATCGCCTCATCGTGAAGA
>CATIWK010148083.1:0-10204 GCA_949634005.1 Mallotus japonicus | reverse complement strand
GGACTCTCTAGCACATAAGCAAGTAGCAAACATGATATCAGGTCTATTAGCAGTTTAATAAAGGAGGGATCCGATCATACCTCTGAATCACTTTTCATCAACCTGTTTGCCATTCTCATCCTTGTTGAGTTTGGTTGTAGTACTTATTGGAGTTTTGCTTGATTTTACTCCACCCATGCCAAAATTTTTGAGAATGTCCTTTTTATACTTGGTTTGGTTGATGAAAATCCCATATTTACATTGCTTAATTTGTAATCCAAGGAAGAACTTAAGTTTACCCATCATGTTCATCTCAAATTCTCCTTGCATTAGCTTAGAGAATTCCTCATACATGCAATGGTTAGTAGCACCAGAAATAATATCATCAACATAAATTTGAACAATTAAGAAATCATGCTTGGATTTCTTTATAAAAAGAGTTATATCAACCTTTCCTTTGGAGAAACCTTTCTCTAATAGAAAGTTGCTCAACCTTTTATACCAAGCTCTTGGAGCTTGTTTCAATCCATACAAAGCTTTTGAAGTTTGAATACATGATTAGGAAAATTAAAACTTTCAAAACCCGGAGGTTGCTTAACATAAACTTCCTCTTCAAAAAACCATTTAAAAAGGCACTTTTAAAATCCATTTAATAAAGTTTAAAATCCATGAATGATGCAAATGCAAGTAGCATTCTAATAGCTTCCAACCTTGTAACGGGGGTATAGGTTTCATCATAATCAATGTCTTCCTCTTGATTATAACCTTTAGCTACTAATCTTGCTTTATTTCTAGTTATGACACCTTGGTCATTCATTTTATTTCTAAACACCCATTCGGTCTAGGAAGTAAAGTCCAAACTTTGTTTCTCTCAAATTGATTTAACTCTTCTTGCATAGCAAGAACCCAAAATTCATCATTCAAGGCATCATCAACATTTTTGGGTTCAATTTGAGAAATGAAGGTGTAGACACCCAATTCCAGGATAAGGGAGTATAGATGCGATAGAGGACTCCGATGATGAGAATATTATAAATAGATCTTCAATATTGGAAGTTCGAAATCTCAAAGGTTTAAATGCATCTTTCAAAAGGATTTAATTGGTTTTTTTAGGACTTTATTATTAAGTTTTATTTCTTTTAGGGACCTTTTTGTAATTAAAAAATTTAAAAAACTGTAATTCCGATCAGAATTACACATTTCCGGTTGAAAATGTATAATTTCGATCGAAAGTACATAATCTCGATCGGGATTATGTTGTTCCGATTGCATCCGTCTATATTTTTTTAATTTTTTAGTAAATAAAAATTTTTTTTTAATTTCTGATTGGTCCAATGATGTGATAAATCCTTTTCCTAAAATTTATCTGGATTTTTCTAGAAAATAGAGTCCCTTTAGAATCCAATTTTGTCACCTAAAGTCATAGGAAGCTACGGGACTTTGAGCTAGGGTTTTTCTATAAAACCCAGGCTAACTCTCTTGTGAAGGGGGACTTTTGACTTCTATTTTTGACGGCAAATTTTACTTATGTTCTAGAGGACTTCTTGTGGAGATCTTTCTGGGACGTAAAGGAGGTTTTTTGACAGTCTTTTGACAAACGCAACACACACACCTGCATACAAAAAGAAAGAAAAAGCTTTTCTTTTAGGGACGGTTTAAAAGAACAGTAGACCTTTTGAGAAGAAAACATGTGACATAGAAGATCCATTCAAAAGCAACGGTGACATACGCACCACTCTGAGGAGAAAATCAATACTGCATTCTCATCCTCTAAATCCTTATTTTTCATCTTCTCTTCTTTCTTTTATTTAATTTTGATCTTATTTTATTTAAGTTTTATTATTTGTTAGTTTTGGCTATTCACTAACTGATTTTATCTGATTTTATTTTTTTCATGATGGATGGGGTGACATGAGCACACTTGATGGAGAAAACCTAAGGAGTACCTATAAAGATCCATGGAATGCCATGGATTTTTACTATGTATCTAAATTTCAGTTTAGGGTTTCTTAGTTTTTTATTTGTTTATTTCATTTTTTGATTTATTTTGGGTTTGTATTTAATTAATTATTTTGTTTTGGTAGATTGTAATAGCCCCGATAGTGGGATTAATGAAATTATATGTGTGGATTTATGTTTTATTTTGATTAATTAATTAGTAAATTAGGTTTATTTTGTAAAGTTTAATAAAATTAATGATGGCTTTAGATTAATTTTTAGGTTGCATGTTAATTAAATTAGGGTTTAGAAATCACTTGATGCATGTTTTTATGGATTTATTGGTTTATTACTATTTTTACTGTTTTGTTTATTGTTTTTATTATTATTTATTGTTTTGTAATGTTTTTAGTTATTTTTCTTTATTATTTATTTATGTGTTCCCATGTTTATTTGTTTTCTTGCTTTTAGGGTTTTTTTAGGTTAACAACTAGATCACCTTTTTTTAATTAGGTTTTTTTAGGGTTAATTAATAAACTTGATTTTAGGCTCACAATTAATTAAGATTTTAGGTTAGAAAGCATTTAGGCCCCCCTAGCTAATTTAGACACAGGCCCACTTTAGTTAATAAAATTAATTTAGACTTAGCTCATTTAAAGCCTTTTCATAATTTATGGATCTAGCCCATTTTTAGAAATAAAATAAATAGATTTAGGGTCGTTTAAATAAAATTGAGTAGGAATTAGGCCCATTAGTTTTAGGCTCATTTGATTAAAATATGTAAACTTAGCTCACTTTAATTAAAACTTGTAGATTAGACTAACTTAGGGTTTTTATGCTTTGAATGTTTGCATTGCTTATGTGTGATTTCATGACTAGTTTGTCTTGGAGTCTATTGTTTGAAATAAGGGTTTATATGAAATTGCATGTAAATAGAGGATAAAATAGTGATTAATAAAATAATTCTAAAAGAACACAAGACTAAGAGAAGTTAGTATTCCAAACCCAGAATTTCCTGGTTGTGGTGCTAGCTTTCTTTTAGAGAATCAAGTACCACCTCCGATTTTGTCCTAGTTATTACCCTGGGTGGCGACTCCATCATCTCCATGCTATGTCTTTGTGATATAGTAGTGTGCTCCCTAGAGCCTTGAGCTCAAACAGTGTCATGGTTGCAAGAAACTTGGGCGCGCGCTAAACCTTACCGTCTACAGTGGCGACTCCACTATTGACTTAAGTTTAGAACGAGTATTTACCCCTTTTGTAGTATCACTAGTGATAAGGTCTTGAGGATGTGCTTTCTTGAATCGCTGATCCTTTGGAAGATCATTCTTTTCAATGAGTTAAGGCATCTCCTTATCTTCTTCTTTTCTAGGATCCTCAATTTCCAAAGATTTACTAGTGTTTTCTTCTTGAGTCTTTTCTTTCACAAGATTATTTATATCATCATTAACACTACAAGTATCCTTTCTAGGATCAAGTGAGTTGGATTCATCAAATATGACATGCATGGACTCTTCTACTACAAGAGTTCTTTTATTAAAGACTCTATATGCTTTGCTAGAGGTGGAATAGACTAGGAAAATTCCTTCATTAGCTTTATAATCAAATTTCCCAAGATTATCCTTTGTGTTTAATAAAAAGCACTTGCATTCGAACACTCTAAGATATGAGATTTTAGGTTTTCTATTGTTCCAAAGCTTATAAGAAGTTTTATTTAAAATAGGTCTTTTGAAAACTCTATTTGCAATATAACATGATGTGTTAATAGCTTCAGCCCAAAAGTATAAAGGCAAATTATACTCATAAAGCATTGTTCTAGCCTTTTCCACTAGAGTTTGATTTTTCCTTTTAACTACCCATGTTGTTGAGGAGTTCTAGGAGATGAAAAAGTATGTGAAATACCATTTTCATTACAAAAGGTTTTGAAAAATTCATTTTCAAATTCAGTTCCATGGCCACTTTTAATGGAAGAAAAACAAAAGCCTTTTTCCTTTTGAACTCTTTTTACAAAATTTTTAAAAACATTGAAAGCATCATTCTTATGAGCAAGAAAACACACCCAAGTGTATCTAGAGTAGTCATCGACAAATACATATGCATAGTGCATTCCACGGAGACTAGTAACTCTAGTTGGACTAAAAAAATCAATGTGTATAAGCTTAAGTAGTCTAGAAGTGGACACTACATTCTTGAGCTTAAATGAAGACTCGGATTGTTTTCCCTTTTGACAAGCATTACAAGGTTTATCCTTGGTGAATTCAAGTTTAGGTAAACTAATCACAAGCTCATGTTTACAAAGATCATTTAAAAGCTTAAAGTTTGCATGTCCTAATCTTCTATGCCATGTCCATGTGTCATGAGAAATAGACATTAAGCATTTAATATCCTTGTTATCAATTTTATTCAAATCAATAACATAGACATTATCAACCCTTTCACCACTAAAAATTACTTTGTCTTCATCAAGACTACTGACGAAGCAATTTCTAGGATAGAAAGTGACTTTATTTCCCATATCACATAATTGACTTATACTAAACAAATTATGTTTATGACCATCAACAAGCAATACATTATGTATAGATAAGGATTAAGAGTTACCAATTTCTTCAATGCCAATAATCTTTCCTTTTGCATTGTCTTCGAAGATAACATGTCCTCCATCCTTAACATCAAACTTATTGAATTGCTCATTGTCTCCCGTCATGTGGCTTGAACATCCACTATCAAGATACCATTTAATTTTTGTTCTTGTGGACTTCAAGCACACCTACAAGACATTATTCAAACATTCTTTTGAACCCAAACCTTAATTGGTCTAGGTTTGTTAGTCTCAAAATAATCTGAAGGTAGCAATTACAAATGTAGTTTCCTATAGAAGTATACATTGCTAGAGTGACCTTTGGTCATACAATAAAAGCATTCAACATTGGCAAATTTATTTCTCCTAGAATGATATGAGTTCCTAGTGTGTGAAACATGTCTTTTATGTTGTGTTGGTGTGTGCTTCCTATAACTCTTTTGAGTCATAGTATGAGACATACATTGACAATGACAATGCGTATTTTTATAGGTTTGTGCAATATGTTTATGTGCATTGTGTTATATAGCATGCCTATTATGATTATGTCTAGTGTACATATAAGCATGCTTAGGTTGTGATGCTCGAATTTGCGTCTTACCTCCTTATGTTAATTGAGGTTGAGTCTTATGAGATTTTCTCTTATTATTTGACACATGAGACCTTTTAGCTTTGAAAGCTTGAGTCTCATTAGATTTGGAGGTAGATGCGGAGTCATGTGATGTCTTCACAAAATTAATGTGTGATGATGATAAAGGAGACATTCCATTTTTGTATCCAATTCCAAGAGTATCTCCATGAAGTTTTTGAGAATGAAGAATACTATTTAAAGTTTCTTTTCCCTTCATGAGTGTATCAATGAAATTCTTCAATTCTTAGACCTCCTTAGAAAGCTTAAGATTTTCATCGTTAGCTTTCTTAATTTGGTCTTCCAAGGAATTTGAATTTTTTAAATCACAAACAAGTTTATCATTTGATTTAATAAGATTACAAATTTCATTTTAAAAATTTTTAAATTCCTTGGTTAAGCTAGTTAACTCATGCTTATAATGCTTCTTCTTAGAAAGTAAGCTTTTGCATTTAAGCATAAGTTTGTTAATAATAGAGCTTTCATCATCATCATCATCATTATCATCATATTCATAATCATCACAAAAGAATTTAGAAATGGATGGTACCTCATTTTCATCTTCACTATCATTTTAAGAAGCTTTCAAGGCAATGCTTTTCTTCTTCTCTTCCTTCTCTTCTTACTCTTCATCTCTTTGCTTAATTGTAAGCTCATGGGTGAGAAGCTTTCCAATAAGCACGTCGGTTGAGAGAGTTGAGAGGTCTTGAGCTTCCTCAATTTAAGTAACCCGAGATTCCCAATCCTTCTTAGGTAGGATTCTTAGAATCTTGTTGTTTACTTCTTCCTTGGAGAAATATTTTCCAAGTTTCTTGAGGGTTGTAAGAAGAGCCATGAGACGATTTGTCATCTCCGTTATTGATTTGTGTGGCTTCATTTTGAAGACTTCATACTCATACATGTGGAATTGAACCTTCTTACTTCTAACTTATACATTGCCTTCATAATGATTTTCTAAGGTATCCCACATTTCCTTGGCCGAAGTACAACGTTGAAGCTTACTACTTTCTTCCCTTGTCATGGAAGAGGCTATTGTGATCATAGCCCTTTTATTCTTGTAGTTTTCTTCCTTTTGCTCGTTGCTCCACTCTTCTCTTAGAAGAGTAGTGATTACTCCTTCTTTGGTGGTTTTAAGAGGTTCCCATCCTTTTAGGACAATTTCCCAAAGTTTGATAATATCACAATCTAGATATAGCTACATTTTGAATTTCCAATTTAGATAATCACTACCATCAAAGAAAGGTCTAAGAGAAGAATTGTTTTGAATTTCACTTCCCATGATCTTGTATTCTAGCAATGAAGTTCCTAGAATTCAAGCTCTAATACCAAATGAAAATGCCTTAAAGGGGGAGGGAGTGAATAAGGCAAGTGAAGGATTTTAGAAAAATAAAAATGAATTTAAGGAATAAACAAAAATTGAAAAAGATTAAAGAAGGAAGAATGATGAACACAAAGATTTAAGGAGTTCAGATTCAAAAACAATCTCACATCTCCACCTAACTTATCCTTAAGTTAGGATTTTCAATCACCCACAATCTTATTCACAAGATTGAAAATACACAAGAGTTTAAGGCTTACTCTTTCAACCTTACAAATAAGAGTTTCTAGGCTCACACTTAAACCAAATCCCAAGTGTTTTAATGGCCAACCACTTAAACCAATTCCACTTAGAAATATACCTCACTTCTCTTCTAATTTATCCCAAGAATTAGATGAAGATGAAGTCTTATTTTTATCACACAACCAACTCTCACAAGAGTTCATCAATACAATGAATATTGATAGAAAGAAAAATGAAGCTTAATGAATGCTTAGAGAGTTTTTGATAATCAAAGAGTAATGTAATGTATGTTCTTGTTTATCACAACTCTAGAGCACATATATATAGATTAAACTTCAAAAATATGGCCGTTGGAGCCATTGAATATGTCTCCAACGTGTCTTTTCTTAATCTCAAAAATATGTCTGTTAGTGAGCTTGACTTTTTGTCACTATAGCAACCTTGCTTCAGTCGCAGCCTACTGTTCATCTCACAATTAAAAAATATGACCGTTGGGCTGTCACCATAAAAGCAGAGCTTCAGTTATAGCCTACTATTGAGCTTGGCTTTCTATCACTATAGAAGCAGTGCTTCAGTCGCAGCTTACTATTTAGCTTGGCTTTCTTTCACCATAGAAGCAGTGCTTCAGTCGCAGCTTACTATTCAGCTTGGCTTTCTTTCACCATAGAAGCAGTGCTTCAGTCGAAGCTTACTATTCAGCTTGGCTTTCTTTCACCATAGAAGCAGTGCTTCAGTCGCATGAGCTGAATTATGACTTGGCTTTCATTGAGAGTAATTTTGTACCTATGCTTATAATCATACTTAAACTAAACATATTAAATGCTCAAGATTAAGTTTGTTAAGATCAAAATTAAGATTGATTATTGCTAACGTCAACAATCTCCCCTTTTTTATTTTGACAAACTTATTTTGAGTTTGATAATTTATGCATATAATAAAAATAATGAATTTAAGGAGTAAGGAATTCAAATAATGAAGAAAATCAATGGAATGAGAATGATACATATTGTAAAAATAATGAAATTTTTAAGAATCTCCCCCTTTGAGCTATAAAAATATCAATTAAACAATTCTTAAAAAAAATTCATCCTCCCCTAAGGTAGCATGGGGTCGAGATCTTTGGAGGCATTTTCTTCCCCCAAGTTGATCGTTTCTTTGTTGGCGTGCTTTTAAGAATTCCTTGCCAGCTGATGATAAGCTTTAACAAAAAGGCGTGATTATGGTTTCTCGTTGTTGCTTGTGCTTAAATGCATCTGATTCCCATAATCATTTTCTCATCTCATGCCATTATGCTATTGCTTTATGGACTGGCCTTCAGGATTTGTTTACTATTCGATTTCCTATTTCTGGTTCTCTATTGGAATTTTTTAAAGATGCAATGTCTATTACTTTCTCTTCACAGTTGAAAGCTCTTTGGAAAGTTGGCGTTATTTTTGGTTTTTGGATCCTATGGAAAGCTCGCAATCAAGCATCTTTTCAGAACCAGTTTTTGCCTATCACTACTGTTATTCGTAACTTATGTAAGTATGTTAAGGAAGCTGAAGTTTTCAAAGTTAGTAACATGGAAAATTCTCAAATGGAGTTGCTTATTCTGAATCGTCTTCGAATGCATGGCATTCCAGCATCAGCTCTAGTGCTTTGATCAGTTTTCTAGATTCCTCCAATCTCCGATTAGTTCAAAGTAAATATTGATGGTTCAGCTAAGGGCTATCTAGGTATTGCAGGAGCAAGAGGTATTTTTCGATTGCCAAATGGTTGTTCGGTTGGAGCATTTACTTCTCCTTTAGGGTCTTGTTTTGCTTTTGAGGCCGAACTTGCTGCGGTGAAATTAGCAGTTCGATATGCTATCCAGTTTAACTTCCAACCTCTTTGGATTGAATATGATTTGTCGAATGTGGTTTGTATGGTTTGTAATAGATCTTCTAACATTCCTTGGTCATGGGTTAAAGAGTGGCATGCTTTCTGTGGCCTCTGTTCGATTTCATATCAGCCATGTTTATCGTGAAGGTAACATGGTCACCGATAAACTTGCTAACCTTACTACTTCCTTGACTAGCACAGAGTGGTGGCCTTCATATTCCCTACAATGTAATGATCTTCTTCAGTATGATGCAATGGGTCTTCCTAATTTTAGATTTCATTAGCTTCTATAGCTCATTTTTGTTTATTTTTTGGTTATTTGTTGCCTTTATGGTTATACAGACTTATTTATTCTTTTTTAATTTTTAATAAAATCATTGTTTTAGTATATGATGCCGATGCTATGGGTGTGCCAGCCTAGCTAGGATGCCCTGGTGCATCACCTGATACCGAAACTTTGAAGCTTTATAAAAAAAAAAAGATACCAATTAAAATATTTAATATATTTCTTTATTACTCTCCTTTTTGGATATGATAAGAAATATAAATTTATAAGTCATTCCCCTTGACAAAAATAGAAACAACATAAAATATAACATGAGGGACATAAAAACATGGCCTAACATGACAAATGTGTTAAAAACATAAAAACATGCTAACATTATCATTTAAATAAATGCTAGGCAATATGAAAGGAAATAATTTCAAACATATTAAATTTAATTATCACATGATCATGTAAAGCTTAGTCTTTAAAGGAAACAAAAGACCAAGAACCAAAAAATGAAAACATGAGAGATTCAACCAAAAAATTATTTCTCCCCCTTTGAAAAATAATAAAATAAATTATGCAAGTAAGCAAAACAAGGCTTTTGCATAGAGAAAAATATGATAACAAAATCATTAATTAACACAAAAATAGCACAAAAATACTCGCACTTACAATGCCAAATAACAAGGAAATAATTAATAATAAATAAATTAAACTCAAATATTTCTCCCCCTTTGTCAAAATAAAAAAGAAATAAGGAAAATAAATATCATTTAATAAAAATAAAATTGTATTAATAAAAGGGAAAGGAGTACAATGATATTTAAAATATCAATTGTAAGCAAGACATAAACATACAGCCCTTGGCTCATAAACTGAAAGAAAACAGAAAATAAACCAAATGTAAACTGACATGAAATAGGCTTAAACATAGACTAGCAGTTTAAAGCTCAGAAACGGAAAATATACTAAAAATAAACCAAACAGAAACTCACGAGCAAACAAAGAAAAAGGACATAAAAAGAAGCTAGTCTTGTTGAGGAGGAATGTATGAGCAAGAATATCCTTGTTGCTCATTAAAAAAATTTAATAATCAATAAAAATGTTAAGATCAAAATCAAACACTTAAAAGAAATCATATCAATTACCTAAAACAATCAAGGTAATATGATAAGCACAACATGATTTCACATGAAAACAAGTCCAACCATTAATTCACTAATTTAAAAAAAATTAAGACAAACTAGAACCATCAATCATGCCTAGTTCATGCTTGATAAAGTTCAATCTCTCTTCATTGAGAGATTTGGTAAAGATATCTGCAAGTTGATTATTTGTATCAACAAACTCAAGTGAGATATCACCAATTTGAACATGATCACGCAA
>CATIWK010148065.1:0-42518 GCA_949634005.1 Mallotus japonicus | reverse complement strand
TTAATAAGTAAACAATTGAAATCAAAATTAATAAATTTTATAAAATAATTAATTATGAAAAATAACAACGTCAAAAATTTTAAAAGATTGTTGTATAATTATTTGAAAAGAAAATTATTATATTATAAGTCTTTCAAGTTTTTAAGATTATTATTCAGATAAAAATATTGAAAGAGTATCGTATAATTGTTCAAATAGAAAAATTATTAAATTTGCAATAAATTACTATATTATAATGTGACTCTATCAATATTGAAAAATTATATTATTATATAAGTTAAAAAAAATACTCTTATTATTTTTAAAAACTTATTAAGTTAAATTTTCTTAAGTAAAGAATTAAAATTAAATTAATGAAAATTTTTATTTGTCTTGCATTTATAATTATATTTTAAAAAAAATAGCACATAATTTGTTTGATAATAGTATTTTTGTTATATAAGAAAAGAAGTATAATTATCATTTATTATTATTTTTTAAATTTTTATTAATAAAATAACAAATAAATTCTTATCATCTTATAATTGATTATGACTATAATATATTTATATAAAATTAATACTAGAGTTGAAAAAATAATTATAAAAAATATTGAAAAAATATCATACAATTATTTAAATAAATGACTTATCGAAATTTTATCTATTATAATTATATTAAATTCTTATATTAATATATAACACTTTTGTTTTAAAAAAAATTATTTAATTAAATAATAATAATATCAAAGTAAATATTTGTAACTTCTATACCATCATAAGTCTAAAAAAAAATTTTGTTCACATGTGCTTGTGGTTATTTACTAGTGTATATATATATATATATATATATATATGTCCTCCTCCTACCCCGAATTGGATTTAAATAACACAAAAAATATAAAAAACTAAACCTTCATTTACTTTCCCGTCTTGGTTAGGATTTTGGCCCCAGTTCCTTTCTCATTTAGCATTGTTACTTTCCTTTTCCGTTTTGGACAAGTAAATGTTTTGGTAAACTCTTCCAGGCAAATATAACAACAAAACACTGGCCACGTAACTAGGGTAAAAATCCATAAACAACAAAACTGACTCAAGAACATATTAGAAACGTTCACAGGACATTAAAACTGTCCAGTTTACATGTAAATGAAGCAAACAACTTCATAAGGTGAAAATGTTGACAGCATGATTTGATTGGGGTGCTCATATAACAATAATGGAGGCTTAGGCACGTCTTTCTGCTGGTCTTTTAGAATTATTCTTGCGACGAATCTTCACAAAAGCTTGTTCTAAATCCTGAAAAAAAAAAAAAAAAAAAAAGGATAAGTTATCCTTGTTTGCCTGCCAACCTAGCATTTTGTCCCGACTATAGAATATTTGGCACAAAAACAGAAGACAAAACAGTATAAAACCCATACTGGCTCCTACCTACCCAAAGAAAAATATAGTAACAGAATTCTATATGTTCATGTAGTTAACCATTTTTTTGACACCAATAGTGGCAACATAAAAGTAAACCGCTTAAAAGCTCACAAGACAAAATAGGAAGAAATTCCAAGAATTGATATCCTAACCGAAGGCACCACCAATGTGATAAGAGAGTTCAACACTGACTGGCAACTGTATCAAACGCATATCCCATATCAAAACAAGACAATGATGATATCTATATGTGAAAATAATATCAGTCTCCATTCTAGATTGCAACTTATCAAGTGATAACATTGCAACTTATCAAGTGATAACATTTGGTCCTCAAGTGATAACCAGAAACAATCAAAAAGACTTGCAACCCACTTCCCTCCACCCACAATCAAAATGGCAGGTTTTCAAAATTCAATATATTGACCGTGAACATAAACAACAATAGAAAGAGTATTCTCAAAATTCCATGCAATATTAGAACAAACTAAGATAATGGTCTTCACAGACTTTATAAATAATGCCTTGAATTAATTATCTAAATGATAATTTGAACACACTAAATAGGTAATATGGCATTAACATTATCACCTTAGCAAAAGACTCAAGCAAAATGTATTGTGAAATCATAAAATCCATATGCAAGAACAGGAAATGACATGAATATCTTGAAGCAAAATTTCCAAAAGAAAAGCTATTAGAGATTAAATCATACAGCAAATATTGCCAACAAACATCACTTCGTATATACAACAATAACAACAAGATATACATAAATCAATTAAACAACTAGAAAAAAACACTAAGGACGATTGAAATTCACCTGAACTGGTTCTTTCCTAGAGGCATTAGAAGTCCAAAGATTTTCCAAATTGTAATAAGCTCTGGCCTTCTCATCAAGAGCATGAACTATCACCTTCCCTGCAAAAAATGATCACGCGCAAACAAAATGCCATGAATCTTCATCATAACACCAGAATTTAGCAATTACTTGAGTAAATTAAAATCAAAATATTGTCTTTAAGCTAACTGAATTATTGCCACTAGCATAAAAAAGAGCAGCGCATACCAGAATCAATAACAATCCACTTTCCTCCCTCTTGCCCTTCCACGCTAGGAAGCATCATCCTTTGAGCTCCTTTCTGCTTTTGCTTAGACTATTCATTCAATTAAATACCAAAATCAGTTACAAGCATCGAAAAATTAGGGTTTCAAAAAACAAAATTAAGAGCAAAGCAGACCTGCCTTGTAAATGAGGGCTTGAGCTATGTTTTTGACGTGCCAGGTAGACCGACCGGTGGCAATCACCATATAATCAACCCAATCACATTGCTTTTCAACTGGTATCACTTTCACGTCGTCGGCTTTCACGTCAGTGAGAACTTTCTCAACTTCACTTAGGTCCAGTAAGCCTTTGTTGCTGTTACTGCTGCTTCTGGATTCCATTGTTGATGTAGAGAATAATACATGGCTAGAATCTGAAAACCCTAGCTGCCATGATTGACGGAGAAGTGAAGCTGGTGGTTTAGAGGCATTGAGTGATAGAGATCGCAACGCCGCCAACATTGGTTCGTACAGTTCGCGCTGATCGAAGCCGGTGAGTGTAAAAGAAAACTAGCAGAGTGCCTCCTTATGCTTGAGTATTGCCATGTTCTTCAGTATTTGACATCTAAAAAAATATAAGAATATACGTCAATTAAGTAATAAAAAATTAAAAGCATAAATTAAATATGAATTGCCAAATTTCTAGCCAAAAGAATGGAAAGATTTTATTTCTTACATTGACAATAAATATGGAACAAGAATCTGTTTCCTCTGTGTTGCCAAATTTTGCAGCTGCACTATTCAGATCTGTTTACAAAAAATATATATATATATATATATATATTAGATAGCTGCTTGCATTTGCATTTGCTTTTAGCAAACATTGTTCAAGTTGTGTCAAGATTTGTTCAAGTT
Source organism: Mallotus japonicus (assembly GCA_949634005.1). Lineage (NCBI taxonomy): Eukaryota > Viridiplantae > Streptophyta > Magnoliopsida > Malpighiales > Euphorbiaceae > Mallotus > Mallotus japonicus. Next base: position 39,156 of record CATIWK010148065.1, on the reverse strand, counting down.
TTAAGAAACACTTTAGCACATAAAAAAAATCCAACTCTGTATACTAAATCACAGCTTAAAACAAGTAATCATCATCCAAAGAAATAATTTTTAATCATAATTCTAATAATTTTGAAAAGAAAAGTCCAAGTCTACTTCAAGTCTTCACCACATATAATTAATTTTTAATCATAGTTCTAATAATTTTGAAAAGAAAAGGATAGAAAAAACCAAAAATTTTAATGACACTGATACTAAAAACCAAGATATTATATTAAAAGTAAAGCTATAAACATTAATCAACTGAATGTTGTGATACAATATATTAAAACTATAAAATTTGCCCACATGCTTAACTAGATCCCATTCTTTAAAAGAATCAAAGTTCCGTCTCCAGGAAATTTGCAATTATCAGCTTAACCAACTGAATAGGCATAACAGATTAGTAAAGAATCTACTACTAACAGAAAGCATAGGGAAAAAAAAAAAAAACAATTGCCAAATTAACATTAATAAGCCAACCATGTATTATGGTCTCTTTCAACGTTTACTCAATCTTCCATCAATTATTAGACAGTAAAAGACATGGATTTGTTCAACGATACATTCCATAAAAACCCCCTCTCCAAGCAAAAACAGCCACCCTTCCTTCAAAAAACAAACTTTATCAAGAACCATCCTTTCAAAAAAATCCATCAAAAACACAAAATCATATAGTCGAGACAGAATACACAGTAAACGGAGCAAACAGAAGCAAAACATAAAATTAAGGAAAAAAATGGTTCAGTATATAGTTTTAGTTTTTAATCATAAATTCCTCCCACATAAAACCAACTTGGCCATCAAAAATAGCAAGTAGCCTAGAAATCAAAGAAACACAATAAAAAAGGAATTTAAAAAAAAAAACCTAGAAATCAAAGGGTGAGAGAATACAGAGATAAATTAGAGACGAGTTATTTAACACTACAATGAAGAAAAAACATAATAAGTGAACAAATTAACAATACAACGAAGAAGCCAAAATTGGGAGAAATAGATACCTGAGAATTGAAGCCTTGACAATAAATAATGAACCAGGAAATCAACAGCTAACAGAGAGGAAGAACGAAGGAAGAATCAAGAGACAACAAAGGAAGTGAAGTGAAAAATCCTGAGAGAAACCAGAGAGTGAGACTGCAAGAGAGCGGCAAGAGGGAAAGAAAGGAAGAGAAGAATCGAGAGAGAGAGAGAGAGGAAAGAAGACAACAGCAACAACAGAGCAAGAGAGGCTATGTACCGTAAGTTAACCCAAGTTAAAACGACAGTGTTTTAATAAATCGGTTCGGTTCGGTTTAACCACTTTATTCACAATCATAACTGAACCGAATAAATTTCGGTTCAGTTCAGTTCAAATCGAGTAAAGTAATTTTATAAATGAAATTGAACCAAAACAGTCAGTTCGGTTCAAATTTTCAGTTATTTTACTCACTCCTAATGAGGGGCATTGTAAACCACGCCGTGTTGGTTTTATGGTTTAATTATCTTCAACATAAAGAATACAATTGATAGGATCATTTTCCTTTAAACAATATCTCATATTTGATTTATAGTATATATAATTGTGTTAAATTAATTGTCAATTTTTTTTGTTTTTTAATTCTAACCAAACTTAATTAATTTAGTTAGAGTCGAATTAATTTTTTACAGTGATAGTTTAAAAGAATTATTCAACTTTTAATAATAAGAATTATATATTATTATTATTAAATTTTATGATTTTTATCTTTTTCTATGCCAATTATTTAATGAACGGACTTTTTTGAGAAAAATATAGATTTTTAAATTTATAAAGCAATATTACAATCATACAAGTCGTTTATATATAGTATATAAAATGTGTTTATATATAAAAATTTATTTAACAACAATTTAAAATTCATAAAAATTTAATCACATTTGATAAATAACTATAACATTCTAAATTTATTTAAAAAATTGTTATGCAAAATATTTATACTGAAACATAAAAAATTTTAAACTTATATGGATACAGATAGAGGTTTTTTTTTTTTTAATTTTCATTATATACACTTCATTTTATAACTTTTATAACATTTATTCCTTGGATATTTATTTGATTTTTTTTTTTTTTAGATTCTGAGAAGATATTAATTATAGAAGATACTAAACTTAAGGTAAGGTCTATTAAAAAGATGATGGATGATTGGCCACCATTTCTATGTAGGTTTAAACTTTCAATCATCAATCAATCAATCACTATAAGTATACAACTAATGCTATAATAACAACAATAATAATAATAATTAAATAGTTAAGTCGTCTTTGTTTCACAATCACCATCAAAACTACAGTTGATAACAACCACCGACTATATACTATTGGCAAGTTAATGGCATCATTAGTTATTGATTTGATGATCATCCTAAACTAAAACTAAACTTCCCCAATAATTAAAAGTTTTATTGATATTTTTCAATGGATAATATTGTTTTAATCCACCTAATTAGAGGTTAAACCAACATTTCAAATATAGTAATATTTTCTGTTTGTGACATTTTTAATTAGTGTTTTATAATAAGTCCACTTGGGTAAGGCTGGCCACGGACAATTCTGATCCAGAATTAGTCATGTTAAAATGGAAATCAGCCTCGAATCAATTTGAAACCTGATTCAGAGCTAGTTTCTCTTCTTAAGGAACTAGAATCAGCGATTCTGATTTCAAATCGGAAAATCTTAAAAAAAAAAAATTAATTGTCAAACTAGCTAAACTTACTAAACTGAACCTTGAACCGTTCGAATAGAAACTTGTTGGACTATAACCATCTTTGAACTGAGAAAAAAATCAGTTCCATATTTTGATATACTGAATTCGGCCAGTTCCGAACCATAGACATCCTACACTTAAGGGTCAGGATTTTTTTTTTTTTTAAGTAACATTGAAAGGTTTGAGCTTAATGTTATTTTTCATGTTTCTATAAAAACGACATTTGTTTGAAGTTTGAACATGTTATTTGAGGATAATATGAAGTCGTTTTTAAGAAAATATTGGCCTACCATAAGTTTATTAGCGAGAAAATTTTAGGAGATACATATACTATAAAAGACTTTATGTTTTTCAATAATTTTCTAAAAGATTATCATTTTTATTTTGTGATAACTTGATTTTCGGAACCTCCAAGTCCTACGGTCAAGCAACCAACAAGAAGTAAGGTGAGATATGGGGTTTTCCCCACTAACCTTCCGATGCTTAAGTTAGAGAATGTGGAGAGAGAGTTGTACAGAGATAAAGGAAAAGTAATAGATGAATAAAATAGAATAGATATTATAAAATTAAATGTAAAATTTTATATATTATAAAATTGATAATTAAACATAATGCACTTGAAATATATAATAAAAATATAAAATACTTTTATATTTGTTATTGTTATATAGTTATACTAAATAAAAAATATATCAACAATAACCGTTGACATCAAAATCACCGACATCAAATGATAAGAAGTTATTTTTGTTTAAGCGACGTTTCGAATTTGAACCATAATATAGCATTAAATTAGTTGTTAAAAAACATTATATATAGTGACGTTCAATTAATTATTGAAAATTATAATAAATTTGACCGATTTTATAATTTTATAAAATATTATTATGTATTAATTTGAAATTATCTTTTCCAAAATGGAAAAAAAATAATAACTAAAAATTAAAAATAAGTAGTAAAAAAAATGAAAGAAGAACATGGTGTGTCTCTGACCGTACAAAGCGTAGAAGTTTGACCACAGTTGTCAATTATCAGACAAAAAATCTATTCAATAGCTGAAGCTGAGGACATCCTCGTCGCGTCTCGTCTCGGAAAATGTTAAAAAAAGAATAGCGGTTTTTTTCTAATTTTAACCGTTGGATTGATTAGATTTTACCAGATGAACATGCCACGTGTCATTCGGACACATTTTGTTAGTATGTATATACGATCAATTTGTCTCAATCATGGTTAGATCTTTATTTTTATTATTATTTTTTTTATTAAATAAAACAGAAACTCACAGCACACACAAGCCTCACGTGCATTTTTGCCCGAAAAGTTTAAAGTAAAAGAACCGGTCAATTTTACAAAACTGCGTCGTCTACTACCAATAATACTCCACCCCTATTTATTTTTAAAGAAAAATAGTATTATAAATATTTTGTTAAATTTAGTCAGAATTAAGTTATAGACTAATAATGTAAAATGAATTCATATAAAAATAAAATTCAGTCCCAAATTTTTTTAAATCTACAAATGAATTTGATTTATGTAATTTTTTACCTTTTTAAATAAAATAGTATAGATATTAATATTTATCAGTTCAAGTGATAAACAGTTTGAATTTTTTTAATTAAAATTTTGAACACAAATCTTATATAAAAAAAATAGGTATTGTGAAAGTTTTACCTCCATACAAGTGCAGAGAGAGTTTTGCTGTTCTTCTTGATCCACTTGACTTGAACTTTATAATTATCTTTAAATGCAAAAAATTAAATGTTTATCATATATATAACTCTCCATGGATAACGTTATAATTTTCATTAATTCAGTAATTTTTTTAATCTTAATATTACATTTTTAGTGAAAATAAAAATATGAATTTAGTGTTACATATGAACGATAATATAATGTTAATTATTTCAAGAGAAATATATTTTTCTTTTTAATGTCAAAACTCAAACATCAAACAACATGAGTATTTTTATATTTTAAGTCACAAGTGATTGGAGGAATTAGATGATGGGTCTAACTTTAAAATGGAGAAAAATAAATAAAGAAAAGTGGGGATACCATCTTACAATAAATATTGATATTAACTTTGTAACCAAAGATTGATATTTATCCAAGCTATTTGCTACCATAAAAAAAAAATCAACATATGTTCCAATCAAAGATTAAATGCAATGGCATTAAATATTTTTACTTATTAAAATGAAATAAAAAAAATAATTTTTTTAAATGTGTGTGTTTTTTTATATATTTCGATATGTTATTTAAAAAAATAAAATTGTTGAAAATCAAAACCTTAATAGCAAAGAGTTGTTATCATTATGCTAGAAGAAGCCTTTTAAGTTTTCTCTATCACCTACCAATTAAAACGACATCATTCTTATATCTTTCTATTAGTGGACATGACTAATGATAACTCCCTTCTTATGTTTTGGCTTTTACATGATTAAATAAAATTATTTCTTAATTAATTTCTCCAACATTTTATCAACACACTACATTATCAGGTTTAGGTCTTGATGGAGGCTTTCGTTCGCTTCGGTGCTATATTGTTTTATATATATATATTTCTTTATTTAAATCATCAATATTTAAAATTTACTAAACTCTAATTAATCAAATAAAATTAAAAAGATGATAAAACTCTTCTAAACTATATATATTTTATTTGAGTACGAAGAGAGAGTGGAAATTCGAACCGTCAATCTCTTATAAATGTCATGTTTCATGACGAGATAAAGAACCATTCTATTTTAGATAGGCTGGCAAAAACTATATTACTCCTATTATATTTATGGGATTGTAATAAATTTTAACGCAAATTAAAGTTTGCTAAAATTTTTTCTCATTTTAGCACAATTTTTTAGTGAGCTTGAATGATCTTGCCACTGAAGATTGATGTGTTGCCAATTTAATGTGAAAATTAAATGTTGTCCTATTAAATGTTGCCACATGTCAGGAAAATAAAATCAAATTAGTGTTATTTATGCCAAAAAAAAAAACTCCTCATCCCCACAAGAATCAATCAACAATGCCATAATCATTTTATTTATTTATTATATGGATATATCGTTTTCATTTCAAAATATCCACTAAAAAGTATTTTGTTTATTTTAATATATTTACCACTTTAAGAAATTAAAAACATAATAATTATTTTTATTAATTTTATTTTTTCATGAATTAATTTATTAAATCAACTAATAGAATAATATTTTAAAATATTTAAATAAAAATACAAGTAGTTATTTGCAATTATTTTTTTGAAACTAAAATTATTTAATAGTATTTTCAATAAAGTGGGTAAAATGATAATTATTTTGAAATGAAAAAATGTATATTTAAAAACAAAATTATAATAAATGTTATAAATAATATAATTTAATGTTTAGTTATTTTGTAACACATATAAAATAGTTGAAACTTTATTTTTTTACTTAATATTTTTATGTTTATTACAAAAATATAGTTATTGTCTTAAACAATAATTAACAAAAAAGGAAAAAAATCAAAGGGCAAAAAGAGAGAAAAAAAAAAAGAGAAAAAGAAAATGAAAGCTTGCTAAGAAGGAAAGAAGCAAATCTGAGCAACAAGCAATAAAGAGAAGAGAAAAAAAGAGAGAAAATAAAGAGCGAGAGAGGTTCGTTATAGTCTTCAAGATTTTCTTTTTCATTTTCTAAAATTTTCTCTCAGTTTCTTGTAGGAGAGAGAAAGCTAGAAACTTTTCTAATTGATATTCTCTTCCGATCTGCTCATTAAACCACACAGCCAATAAATGCCTTTAGATCCAACTTTGCTACTCAACATTCTTGGCATTGTAATTAGCTTATAAAGTTTGTATCTTTATGCTAATTTGAGATCTTATTGCCATTCAACTAGTTTTCAACTCTTTCTTTGAAGAAATTTTGACTTCGTTAAGAGCTTCTGGTTTAGTCTCTTCAAGTCAAGCTGCTTTCCTTGAGCTTGAAATGGTGAGTTTTTTCACTAAAAATTTGAGCTTTTAGTGGAAGGTTATAAAGGGTAATAACAGAAGTTGAATTTTGAGTATGAATTTGTGGGTGTGGGTTGGAGGGTGAAATTTTGTGAAATTTCATGGTTTGGTGCCATGGGATCATTAGGGTTTTTAGAGATTGTATTGAAAGGTGAAGGATTTATATGATTTGGTTCTTATTGGATATGGTTGTTGAGCTTTTTTCTTGGCATTTTGAATGGTACAGTTGATTCAGTTGCTGTGTACTATTCCAGTATAATTTCTGTGTTTTTGGCTAAAGTTTCAATCTTTTTCTTGAAGTTGGAGTAAGTTAGTGGAACTCTTAATGCAAGTTTTGTTGTTTGCGAAAAAATGGGAAATTGGGTTTGGAAAAGGTGCCATCTTAGCTGTGGTTGCGAAGAGAGGCTGAGGTGATTATCGTTTGGGAAGTTTTAGTTTGTAGTGGAGATGCCTCCGTCTCCAGCATTGAGATATTCCCCTGGGAGAGATCTCAGAGCTGAGAATCACAAGCGAGGCCGTAGTCTTGAAGGTGGATTGCTCTTCAAAGAGAAAGATGATGATCTTGCTTTGTTCAATGAAATGCAGTCCAGAGAAAGAGATAATTTTTTACTTCAGCCCTCAGATGACTTAGAAGACACATTTTGTAATTTTCTACACCCACCTCCATTCTGCTTTTGGGTTTATGTAGGCTTTTGAAACAGAAATATTTGTCTGTTTCCTCTGGCTAATGATTGTTTCTTTATTTTCTTTTGCTGACTTTAAAACCATTGTTTACAGCTTCAAAGTTGAGACACTTTTCAGATTTGAAGCTTGGAATTTCTATTCCTGTTCGGGGAGAGAGTAGCGAACTACTTAATGCAGATGGGGAAAAGAATGACTATGATTGGTGGGTTATGATTTCCCTATTTTATTGTTTTGTGAACACTGCATTGTAAAGGTTTTATGACACCCTGCAATCTTTTAATGATTACATAAGTTCATTTCTGTTAATAATATTTCTATTTTTGTCAATCTGTTGATTTTCACAATATTGAGCTGAAAGATGATAACAAGAAAAGAAATGTTGAATTTGTTCTCTTGCATCAAGCATTTTGGCCCTTTTAGGTGCATTTGACAATTTTTGCTGATGATGGATTACATGATGTTATTGATGTGTAAGGTTATTAACTCCTCCCGAGACACCTCTTTTTCCTTCTTTGGATGATGAGCCACCACCGGTTAATGTTGCATCCAGGGGCAGACCTAGGAGTCAGCCTATTACTATATCAAGATCATCCACGGTAGGTCCTTGATCATCTTTTTAGAACAGAGCACAAATTATGTTTAGTTGTATTCCCCTAAATGTTATTTGAAAAGGAAAAAGAAAAAATAAAGGTTATTCTTTTAAATTTTCCTGCAAATGAGAGTTTGTCTACATGCAGATGGAAAAGAGCTATAGAAGCAGTAGGGGCAGTGCAAGTCCAAATCGCTTGAGCCCATCACCTCGGTCTGGTAATAGTTCATTTCAGTCCAGGGGAAGGACATTATCAGCTCCTCATTCTAGCCCAACTCATAGCCAACGGCCTGCCACTCCATCACGTAGACCTTCTCCTCCCCCGAGTAAAGCATCAACACCTACTCCAAGGTCTTCAACTCCAACTCCAAGAAGGACAAGCACAGGGTCAGGAGCAAGGGGAGTTTCCCCTGTAAGAGCAAGTCGAGGGAACTCTGCATCACCAAAAATAAGGGCATGGCAGTCAAATATTCCTGGTTTCTCTTCAGAAGCACCACCTAATCTTCGCACTTCACTGGCAGATCGACCTGCATCATACATAAGGGGCTCCTCACCAGCATCCAGGAATGGTAGGGAGTCAACTTCAAAATTTGGCAGGCAATCAATGTCTCCAACTGCTTCTAGAAGTGTTAGTTCATCACATAGTCAAGATCGGGATCGGATTAGCTCACATAGCCGAGGATCTGTGGCCTCATCTGGTGATGATGATGTGGATTCTCTGCAATCAATTCATGTGGGTAGCTTAGACCGCTTTGGTTCAAAGAGGACAGGCTCATTTATAAATAATAGAGCTGTGGCATTTTCTATGAAGTCAACAAGAATATTGTCCCCAGGTTCTGCCCCGAAAAGATCCTTTGATTCTGCTCTTCGCCAAATGGTATTTTGCCCTCCATTTCATTTAAATTTCATCCTTTATGATAAAATTTTTAGAAGTCGGCATTTTTACAAATGTCAAATAATAGTTGGTTGAAATATGTGCTTTGTTGGTTAACTGCAATCATGAAATTCCTAGCAAAATTCTGAAAAGCTAAGTTGTTCATTTGCTTGATTTTGCATTGCTTTTCACATTATAATCTCAAAATTGTTTGCCATGCTTTTAGAATAAATAACAATTAGCTTTTAGGTTACAGAATTTGCTCATGAGTCCTACTTTATCCCCTCTACCATTAGAGCGAGTATGAATATCTTCGTTGTACTTCAGAAATTAAGTGCACCTGGCAACCACAAGTTGTTTAGCAAATAGAGTAAGGAACTATAATTTTCACAACCATTCCTTCACTTCTCATCCAAGGTTCCAAACTCAAAAGCTTCTTCAAATGGATAAATGCAATCCACATTTGTCATCCTATTACCTAAATTAAAACATGTAAGCCCACTTTTCCTAGGAAGCAACCCATACTATCAAGAAAGAAACTATTTTTAACATCTTAAGTTGTATTGATGTCAACTTCAATTTCTGAAAACGTGTGGTAGGCCCTTGTAAGTTCAACCAATCCTATCTGAGATCAGTTAAAAAATCTCCATTTCCCTCACAAATATAAAGGGTGGAGCAATTGATATGAATATTGAATAAATAAGCTTCTCTGTAATTATGAAAAAGTAAAAGAGACCAGCTTAATTGTACCAATGAAAGAACAAGGAGTAAACCATCCTACGTTTGTCAGAAACCCGATGCAGTGTGTTGTTCTTTTGTGTGTGTTAGATTAAAAATATTGTCGACTATCTTGTCTCTTCTTTACATTTTAATTCATCTTCTTGATAAGTATTAATGGATTGTATTTGATGATAAAAATTGTATAGGATCATCGGAAGAGTCCTCAGAACATGTTCAGACCACTCTTATCTAGTGTGCCTAGTTCTACCTTTTATGTTGGAAAAGGAAATTCTGCACATCGTCCTTTGATATCTAGGAATTCTTCAGTTACAACAAGTAGCAATGCAAGTTCTGATCAAGGTAACAGTTTTGCACATGATACTGAAGAAAGTGATCACCACCAGGAAGATATGGGTATAGAAGGTGGAAAAACAACATATTCTGATGCTCAAGAAGAAGTATTTACCTTTGATAATAAGGATGTTGAGCATGAGACTGATGATGGTTCACTTCACTTTCGGGTTGGCGATTTTGAAAGGAACACCACTGAATATGAGCCTAATTACTCTGAAGAGTTCAGCCACAAGGAGATTGATATGGAAATCAGTTCCGCTTCTGAGACTTTATGCAAAGCTGATCTTTCAGAAGTTGATAGTCAGGAAAACACAAAAAATTGCTTTAAATGTGGTAGCAGGTATTGTGCTATTGAAATGGTGGACAAGGACATAAATCTTTGTCCAGAATGCAGTCGACAAAACCAACTCATGGCTGCCACTGGTCCAGAGACAATAGTAGTAGCTACTGAGAACTTCCCACCCTCGTCTGTGAATATTTCTGAAGAATGCAAACCATTTGATGAGCGTCCAACCCAACTGGTCATACCTGAGCCCCAATCACAAGTTTTTGAAGAGACAGAGGCAAGGGTCACCCAGCACAGAGACAATTTCAAGCATGGCCAAACTTCATACGAGGAGCAAAGCCAAAGTTTCTCTTGTGAAAGTTCTCTTTCTAGGTCAGTGGTGGAGGGAGATGAGCAGAAGATCTCTAGCCAATATGGAGCAGGACAGCCAGCTGGTAGCCATAGACGATCTGATGGTGACTTTGGGGGCAATCAATTGATGCGTTCTAGTGATTATCGAGGTCTCAAAATGGATGTTTCAGATGGTGCTGGCATCTCTGTACTGCTTAAGAGGTCAAGCAGCAGCAAGGGGCCTGTTGTCCAAGCCAGGACTTTTGTTGCCTCTACCATTACTTGTGATGATTTCTCTTACACTAGAGACAGTGCTAACAGTTTCAGAAGCTCCATTGGACATGGCAGTACTTCTGCTTCATCCTCTATTGATTTTGGTTCAGCTAGGCAAGTAGAAGCTCGTGCTCAACGGCAGTCAAGTGGCAGGAAGTCTGACATGGAGAACTACAGATATGACCGACCTCAAAGTGCTGGGTCATCATTCTCTGGAACTTCAAGCTACACGTACCGTGCTTTAGGTCTTGCAGCAAGCACCCATGAAGAGAACAATGGGGCTTTTGTTCATGATATGACGCATTATGTAATAGAGGGAGAGGCTGTACCTGCTGATGGAAGAGTGGTAGCTTCAGTAAACAATGAAATGGGTGTTTGTGATGCACCTTTCAACAGTGAGCTAATTTTTGAGGAAGGTTCACATGAACAGAATGAGACTTATAGGATAACTGATGCTCCTACCTCAGGTTTATCATGCCATACAGATAGCATTCAGTTAGAGGGGAATTCCCTAGCAGCATTTCCAAATAATGAAGACTGTCATTCACATGAAAATGAAGATGATTTCCCAAACAATGCAAGCAGTGTCTCAGATGTTGAAGCATCGATTATTTCTTCCGATCTCCATGTAGAAATGGAACATACTGGTGTTCCTACTCATAGTTCTTTGGCCTCAATATCAGAAATAGAAACTGAGAATTTTGGTCAAAGTACCTCTGGTTCAGATAACGATGATGACTCTGTGCAGTCAAAGAGCACCGCCATAAATGAATTTCAGGAAATTTCTCTCCCTACACCTTCAGACAAGGATGTGTCTGCTTCTGTTCTGGAGAGCAACAACTCTGATCACACACACGGAATACTAGGTATTTATCCTTGCATTTTTAATAATGTTCATCTTATCTTTTTTGTGGGAGTTATAATTAAAGCATGTTTATTATTGATGAAGCCGCTGTCTATTTTCTTGATATATGTACATTGCCTGTTATAACATATTCTTTCTGAACAAATTCTATCATCCAACAAGAATAATTTTGTCGTGTTTTTGCACTTGTCAAGCTAGATTTTAGATGACACATGCTGTATCTTCTCCTAGATTTATGGAATGATGCTTTGCAGTTGCCATGTGCTTGCAACATATTTTACTGCTAATTTCAGCTTTGACATTAGACATATAAAATTTAGCATGGTTCTCTGACAAATTCTTTGCTTGTGACAGAGGATTCAAATGTAATGGTCCATGGAGGAAGCAAGTCAAGGAGCCTAACCCTTGAAGAAGCAACAGATACAATACTTTTCTGCAGCTCTATTGTCCATGATCTGGCCTACCAGGCTGCAACAATAGCCATTGACAAAGAAGATTCAAGTCCTCAGGAAGGTCCTCGACCAACTGTTATGATTCTGGGAAAACCCACAACAGATAGGAAGGACGCAAGAAGCAGAACTACTGGGAAACGTGCATCAAAATCCGTGAAAGTCAAACATCAACGGATGGAATTGGATGTAAAATCCCCTTCAAGAAAGATAGAAAATGATGAAAATGCCAATGACCCTACGGTGCGAAATGTTGGCCTTCCTAATAACATGGACAGTACAAAGCCTCCAAAGCTAGAATCCAAGTGTAATTGCACAATAATGTGAGAAGTGTTTTCATTCATACAGTGCTGAGTCTGCTGACATCGCCTGCCTTCTCGCGGCGACACCACGTAACTCTACTACTCACCTCCAGCCATATGGAGAAGTTAACTGAGTGCTTGTAATGTTAATGGTTTCTTTACTGCTTTTGATGGGGCTGTTTTAGATAAATTGCCAATTGGTTTCTGTTGGTTCCAATTTATTTGTAAGAAAACACCACTGTGTTGGTGACATAATTGTAAAGTTTTTACTTGTTATTAGGTTGATTATTAGTGAAGAGGGCATTGGAGACCTTGTGTTTGTTTCTGCTCCAGTTGCCACATTCTTGTTAGGCACTTCCAACTTGATTCAAGTTCTTGGTTAGAGGGAAGTGTGAATTAAAAAAAAAAAAAAAAAACCAAATCATTCATATTGGTTATGATTGTTAAAAAGTCCATTTGCTTCTCCAATATCAATGTTTGGTACATGGCTAAAGTGACCAAAAAGGAGTGAAGTAGGTACTGTACTCAGCAAATAAAAAATTTTCCAAATTGCTAGCTGTTGGAAAGCTTTTTGCTTTAATTCAGTGAATGCCTCCAATTATTTATCTTTTTGCATATATTGTCCCCCAAGCCAGAGCATTGATTCCCAAACAAAAAAGGAAAAAAGCATGCTTCATCCACTCTATAACAATTATAGTTACCCCATGATGTCCTATATGATGCCCTGTAAATTAACAACTGCACAACAAAAGTACAATCTAACTTTTGTAATTTGAGAGTTAACATACAACCAAATCAAAAGGAAATAATTGCTTTAAGAAATTTTTTTAAAAATTTCTTAAACAAAGACAAAAAGAAGAGTACTAAATTAATTCACAACTAATAATGTGCCAAGTTTGACCTTTTTAATATTTTTAGTCACGGAAAAGATCCACTAATATTTGCATTATTTTGTTGATGAAATCTAAATTAATTGGTTTAAACAAAGGCACATGAGATTAAAATTTCAAGTTCGATTCATGGCAATGTCAGAATTTAATTTAGGGCTTATTTCATGTGCAACTCACATAATTTAAATATCACTCATTTTACTAAAATTAACAACTAGTAAATAATACCAGCTTTAAATGATCTAATGAAATTAGATTTTGTTGTTAACAAACAAATGCAATCTCTATTAAAAAAAATAATAAAAAAAAATGCGAGATTCTATGATTTGTGACATATCATACTATTAGTTTACATTTAACCAATAAAATTAGACGTAGTATTTTTACATTATAAATCTCACTGTTGGGTGTAATACATTTAATATAGGCGAGAATTTCCCAAAAAAAAAAAAAACCAGTCATTTAAAAAAAATCAGAAACAAGAGAAAAGTGGATCAATAATAGGGCCTCTGAATGTGATGGTCTCATATGGGCTGTGGTGGGCTTGAAGACGAAGGGTATAATAGACATTTCATGAAAGATTTATTTTTTTAAAAATAAAAAAGGAGCGAAAGTATTTGGCGGGAAAATCTAAATCATAAAGAGTCTAGAGCCGCCGTCTCTTTACCAAAAATGGAATCCGATTCAGACTCCGACGGTTCTCACATCTCCGCCACTCCTCCAAGAAATTCAACTCCGCCACCGTCACCGCCGCAGTTTCCTCCGCAGCCGCCACCAACTTTACTCTCCTCTCACAGATCCAGAACCAAAGTTAAGCACAATTCCCGTTCAAAAAAATCACCTCCAAAACCACCCTCGCAACCCGAACCCGAACCTGAACCTGAACCTGAACCTGAACCCTACATTTCACCTGTCTCCGCTCTCCCTTTTCAAATCCGTCACCGTTTCAATGAAAACCGCAGTTCACTTTCCATGGAAACCCTGCCGGCCGGCTACTTCTCAAAATCTGCTTCCTTCTCGAAAATCAATAAATCCTCTCTCAATTTCGAGCCGATTGAAAGCGATCCTGGCCTTGCAATTTCGGCCGGATCCGATATTAATACAATTGAGAAGAAGAAGAAGCTGATGATGATGAAGCATCTTAATTTGATAGGAGCTAAGGCAGGTTCACCTCCAGTAAAATTGCGTAAATGCAGCAATGGCAGTGAAGGTAATTTCGTTAAACTCAACATGAATCGACGCTACAATAACCGCAAGTTCAAGAATAAAAAAAGCTCAAGATCATCTCATAAATTTTATAAAAGAAAGCGGAAAGTTGAAACCGAGAGTGGGGTTGGTGAGGATGGTTTAGTCCCTGAAATTATGCAGCAGCAGAAGGTGAAGGATGGTACGGGTTGTGAGGTTATTGAGGCTGCGGTTTTGGCTGTTCGAAATGAGGCATCTGATGATAATCTAGTGAGGTTGTTGAACGTGATGTATGGTTATGATTCATTTAGAGATGGGCAAATTGAAGCGATAAAAAAGGTTCTTGATGGCAAGTCAACAATGTTAGTTTTGCCTACTGGTGCTGGCAAATCTCTGTGTTATCAGATACCGGCTGTGGTTTTGCCCGGGATTACTTTGGTTGTGAGTCCATTAGTTGCTTTGATGATCGATCAGTTCAAACAGTTGCCTTATGTCATTCAAGGTGGCCTTTTGTGTAGCAGTCAGGTCTTTTCATGGTCCCTATATCTGTGTTTTATTTGTTCCAATATGCTATTTGGTATGTTGCTGATTTTTTAATTGAAAAAACTGCTGTAGAGTCCCCAAGAGGCTGCTGAGACTCTTAGGCTGGTCCAAGAAGGTGTTATAAAGGTTGGCTGTCCTAAGCATCATTAGTTGGCTTTAAATACAAGTGCTTGAAACATCAATATCTTACGTTTTTCTTTTTTGTGATTGTTATACTATGATAATGTTGGAGAAGTTTGTTTCTTCAGACAGCTTATGATAATTGCACCTGGTGTGCTACTTCTTGCTTATCAGGTGTTGTATGTTTCGCCAGAGAGGTTTTTAAATGCTGATTTCTTGTCATTTCTTTCCGCTATTACCATATCGCTTCTTGTAGTAGACGAAGCTCATTGTATTTCTGAATGGTGAGTCTTTTTTTTTTAAATCTGTCTTTTTTATTTTGGCTTACTTACCTGCATTTAATTTCCATTGTCCTCTCTAAGAGAAGCGTATTTCTTGTGGTTAAAAATATACCAACAGGTCGTATAATTTCCGTCCCTCATACATGAGGCTCAGAGCATCTTTACTTCGTTCTACTCTCAACGTCGGATGCATTCTAGCGATGACTGCAACTGCCACCACCACAACTTTAAATATTGTAATGTCGGCTTTAGACATTCCTTCCTCTAATCTTGTTCAAAATTCCCAGTTGAGAGACAACTTTCAATTGTCGGTATCTTTGAGCAGAAATAGGCAAGTTCAGATGCTTCTTTTAATTTAAGCTTGGATAGTTCTTATTAGAAGTGATTTAGCTGAACTCATTGTTTGCTGACCAATGCCTTGAATTTAACAGAATCAAAGATTTGCTATTGTTGATCAAGTCTTCGCCTTTTAAGGAAGTCCAAAGTATCATTGTATATTGCAAATTTCAGGTAATCTGTCATATGTTTTAAATGTTTCTTTCTTGGGTTCGTTTCTAATGCACTGTGTATACTAAAATCTTATCCCATTGAATAAGTGCTATTATTTTAGTGGCCAAGTCATTACCTATTGTAAATTTGACTAGCGTATGCCTTTCTTTAGAATACCCATTAAATTTTTCAGTAATATTTGGAAAAGCTTAACATTGCACATTCGCTTTTTGCAGTCTGAAACTGATATAATAAGCAGATACTTATGTGATAACAATATCTCTGCAAAGGTTAGTAATATAATCATTTACATAAATCATGATTGCCTCATGTGCCACCAAAAATCTGACAATTTGACTTTTTTTATACATCTAGGGCTACCACAGCGCTATATCTTCTAAGGATCGCAGTCGTATACAGGAGTTATTCTGTTCTAACAAGATTAGAGTGGTGAGATGACTTTCATCTCTCTACATGTCCATAATACATTATATAAATTACAGCAAACTGAGTTTATGTATCATGTCAATACTTTCTGACTTGAATTTGTGGATAAAAGGTTGTAGCAACTGTGGCATTTGGCATGGGCCTTGACAAGAGGGATGTTGGAGCTGTAAGAACAAAAACTGTACTCCCATTTGTGTGGTTTCTCTGCATTAACATTAGCATTTTCCAAACAAGGATCAAAACATTTAAGTGGTCTTGGAGGTGCATTTTTGCTATCACCATATGCATGCATTTTTTGGTGCTGCAATAGAGGAATAAATTCTAAAACTCTTTAACTGTCTGTTTCAGGTAATTCACTATAGTTTGCCAGAAAGCTTGGAAGAGTATGTTCAGGTCAAAATCTGCTCCATAACTAGCTGGTTAGAAGGAAAGTTCTATGTGATAGTTTTTGCTAAACGAAATAAATTTCTTGCTTTTTAGGAGATTGGGCGTGCTGGACGTGATGGAAGATTGTCCTACTGCCATCTCTTTTTTGATGATTCCACTTATTACAAGCTTCGAAGTCTTATGCACAGGTATGGCTGTTATATTCTGTATACAGAATTCCCTAATTAAAGATCTGAAGCGGATTTATGAAATTATCTTCTCAGTGATGGAGTAGATGAATATGCTGTAAGCAAGTTCCTATATGAAGTGTTTGCCAACAGCACATGTGACAAAATTTGTTCAATGACTAAAGAATCTGCATCTCGCACATTTGATATGAAAGAAGAGGTACTTTCAAGGTGCTATTTCTAAAATTTCTGCATCAGAAATTTTGAGTTTTAGCCACTTTAATTAACATATGAACATGATATTGGTGTTTAAATACTGAAAAAAAAAATGTTGCTCTTTTATGAATTTCTCTAGCACTTTTTTTTTTTAAAATTTGTTAAAGGCCTGTGGATCTTTGATTCTGGCAGGTAATGCTTACACTTTTAACACAGTTGGAATTGGGTGAAGTGCAATACTTGCGTCTGTTACCAGAGCTAAATGTAACTTGCACTTTGAATTTCTATAAGGTTGGTTGATGCTGCACTTGGTAGACTATTGAAGCTCTTATTGTGTTTTGACAGCATAATTTATTGCTTTGAGAAACGTACAGCTGCTTGAATCTGCTATGGATTAGCTTTGAAGCTTTTGAATCTCATAGTGCCTCTCCTAATTTAGTGATGAACTGATGATATATTTCAGCCTGATATGCATTATCTTTCTTTTGGAGTAATTAGTAGTTTTCAACAATAATCTGGAAAATTATCTGCCTGCTACCGTTCATGGTACTCTCCTGATGCTTGAGACGTGTAAATGCAGACTTCCCCGGGGCTGCTTGCTGACAAGGATATCGTGGTTTCAGCAATTCTAAAAAAGTGTGTAGTTATGATTGTTGACTGTAACTGTAATCTTACATCATTTCTCGGGTGCAAGTCTGGAATGATGAATTTTGCCTAATCATGTTTCAGATCGGAAACAAGGCAGGGGCAATATGTGTTTGACATACCTACTGTTGCAAATAATGTTGGGATTACAACTGTTGAACTATCAAATCACTTGCAGAATTTGAAGGTTAGAACCATAGTCTTTTGTCTTTTGTTATTGCATTCTGAGAACCTACAATGTTGTTCTTTCAAGTGGAATGGACATATTTTGACTCCAAACTGATAATTCACTTTTCCAATTTCTGCAATCACTACTTTTCTCTGGTTTTTTGTGTGAAGAAGTTGAAATGCCTACTTCTTTAACAGTAATAAAATCCTAATATGCCACGCTGGAAATTTTAATGTGGTTTCTACAGACAAGAACCATTTTTTTTTTTATGGTGGCAATTGTAGAGCCCTCCTTTTGACTTATTCTGGGACTATTTCAGTTGAAGGGAGAAATAACATATGAGGTTAAGGATCTGGCTTATTGTTATTCAATTATGGAAGTTCCCAGTGACTTTTGCTCTCTCTCAGCCCATCTTACAAAGTGGTTATCAGAGGTTGAACGTTTTAAGGTGGGTACTCTCCCATTATTCTTTTTTTTTTCCCTCAATGTACAAATGACTTATAGTTCATCTCTGAAATTAGGTGCAAAGACTAGATGCAATGTTTAATGCTGCAGTCTTTGCTGCGAATGAGTGTGAGAAGATGCAAGGTTGCAGTGATTCCCAGCATACGCCTTGCTTGCAAAGAAAGATTTTGGATTACTTTAAGGAAGATGGTAGATATGATATCTCAAATAAGATGCATCAAAGCAGGTTAGCTAAGATCCTTATGGCCTTCGATATTCTGTTTGCTTATCCTTGCAGGCTAATATGATTCATGCCTTGCTTATCCTTGTTATGAGTATTTTATGTCGTTTCAGTGCTAATAAAAGTTACACTTGTATTTGCAGCCCATTCTTGCGAGCGGATATAAAGGTGGGAATTTGCTCCAATTGCTTCATCTTACTACTCAAGAGAACTAATAGCCAGTGGTGATACAATGACACTTCTTTTTGGCATGTAGGTTTTTCTGCAGAGCAACACTCAGGCCAAATTTACCCCTAGAGCCATTGCGAGAATAATGCATGGCATTCCTAGCCCAGCCTATCCATCTACAACTTGGTCGAAGACTCATTTCTGGTACTTAAGAAATATAACTACATTTTATCTTTATTTTAAATAATTTGGTAAGCTAGTTATCCTAGTTTAATGTCATTCCTCTAGGCAAAATACTATATTTATGGTATTAAAATTTTGACCTGTTTATGAAATTAATAGTTTGAGAAGATATTTACTTGCACATTACATTGTTGATCTGAACTACTTGGTGATTTCTAATTGTAGGGGAAGGTACACTCAGATAGATTTCCAAGTAGTTATGGAAGCTGCAAAGACAGAATTAATGAATTTTGCTGGGAAAGATGCAATCTAGCCAAAGGGTGTGGAATGATTGGAGCTGTGACCAGTTAATCGAAAAAAGCCTTGCCCTTGTTGAGCTTATCTCTTTGAGTTAATGGGAAGAAAAACTTGAGTTGTTTTATTGCTGAGTTCTGTTGATTGGTAACTGATTCACAACTATTAATTTGTTGCAGGTTAGCTGTCTTCCTTTCTCCTATTAATGCAATTATTCAGGTCTCAATAGTAGGATTAATGTATATATATATATATATATATATATATATATATTCTTCTATTCCTAATATAATTTGTTTATACGTTTTTGCCTTTCATAGATAATGATGTTTGAGCACCTGAGGACAAGCTAATAGAATCTGGATCATGCCATTTTTTAGTCTTCTTTTTATTTTTAGCTAAATATCAAATAAAGGTAAAAAAATAGGTCGATGTATAAATTAAATGGCCTGAATCAAGTTGCCTCATAGGCAATTTTTTTTTAATTTTTGTTCTCTTTCAATATTCCTGGTCAAGCCTAAAAGTTTTCCCATTTAAAAATCTCTGTTCATGTTCATCAATTGACATTAGTGCAATTGCTGTATTTGGTAATATTAAAATCTTTAGGTATATGATTTTTGTAGCAGTCTCGAGTTTGAAATCTTATTTTCCATTTTAAATTTGTAATAAATAAAAAATTTAAAATTTTTAATATGTTGGAATTATAAGATAAACATTTGACGATTGAATATTAATGGACTATGTTGTTTGTAACTTTTGTTGAACCGTTTGGAGAATTTGGTTAATTAGATTTTTCAGTTCTCATTTCTCAATGATTGACAAATTCTTAACTTCATTTTCGTTTGGTTTGTGGCATATGTATAGCTAGTGATAGCCAAATCAGCTAAAATGGTCGTAACTCGTAAGTAGAGGATCACAATTCACAGGGATCTTTTCCTAGAACTATCAACTTAGTAGTACATTGGTTTTACTGTTTGTTTCACAGTCGTTAAACAGAAATAAATAGCTTAAAATAATATTTTTGGTGCAATTTAGGAAGCAAATGGTTTAAATCTATAGATTAAATATAAGTGAATTTAAGAAACTATCCATCAAAATTTTGGGATGTAGTAAATTGACATATGATTTTACAACTAATATTTGTTATTATTTTTTTTTTGTCAGGGAAGTGGAGGGGGAGGGGGAGGGGGATTTGAGCCCTCAACTTCTAAACGGAACCGATCCCGTGACTGGAACTAGCCAGCCTTAAGCGGGCAACTCAACATTTAAATGTCTAGAAACGATGTCCTTAGGACTTGGTCATGGGTTCCTCTTTAACCATTTGATCCACGAGTTAATATCTGTTATTCAAATAATAAAAAATTTAAATTCTTTTGAATAAAGTGTTAAGTTTGAATTTTGTGTACAGAGAAATATTTTCACTGAAAATTTTTTACTTCCTAATGGAATTCACTTGTATAAAGAGAAATAGGCGACATTAGCAAAAAAATATCTTTACAAGGGGTGCTCCTTATGATTCGATGAAAATTTTAAGTAGTAAAAAAAAAATGCAAGAGCATTGCATATATATATAAGAGCATTTTATTGAAATTTTGCAAGCAATCCTAAAATAAAACAATTGAAATAGCTACCTAGCTAACTCACATGGCGAGGTAACTATAACTATAATAAGGAATTATTGCAACAGAGCATTCTACGGGTCCACCTAAGAGAGTTGCTAATGCAGCACCTGCAGAAACAAATGCAACACTTAGGTCTTTGCACCATATCTCCGTGCGGAACTTGCGTGAAGGCTGTGCTTTTGGATCTCTATATTCAACCAAAGAAGCATTCAACTTGACGGCGAATGTAAGTGCTCGGCGCGCCTCTATTTCAGAGAGGATGGCGTCGGCTAATGTTTGATTTAGATACACCGAGGAGGCAACGTCGTCGATTAAGGTATTTGTTTTTGGGTGTAAAAAGAATTTAGAGGCAGCCATGGGTGCGGAAGAGATGATAAAAGTATTGTTATAGAGAAGCAAAGCCTCCAATCCTTCAAATTCAAAGTATGAATATGGCTGATCGTTGCGGATGGTGAAATCTGCCTTCCAATCGGCAGTAATTATATGAGCATTGGAGATCTCAAATGGATACAGTATGACTGAATCAACTTGGAATTTCGGCAGCTTATCTTCTTCTCGAGGATTTTTAGGTAAAGTATAAAAGTGA
This sequence comes from Mallotus japonicus, assembly GCA_949634005.1. NCBI lineage: Eukaryota > Viridiplantae > Streptophyta > Magnoliopsida > Malpighiales > Euphorbiaceae > Mallotus > Mallotus japonicus. Next base: position 17,625 of record CATIWK010148065.1, on the reverse strand, counting down.
TATTCTAATGAAGCGATTAGAAACAAAATCACCAGAGCGCCAACGACACAAAGGAGAACTTTGAAACAGTTCACCAACTCTCCTATGAATTTATCATATGAATCCACTCCATATAAATACTTATTATTATTCTCATCGCCCATGGGGTTATCGGTAACAACGGCAATAGCCTCCGCCTCCGCCTCCGCATCGAGACGGCTGTATGGATGATTTATCACCTTCATTGGTATAGGAGTGGGTTGCTATCAAAGATTTTGAAATCAGTCGTCAGAGAAGTTTTAATATCTCTGTCTCTGTATATAGGGTTTAGGGTGTGAATTTAATTTATAACTTAACTAATTTTTTTTTTTTTTTGACCAAAATAACTTAACTAATTTGATAAAGAAAAAATAGATAAAAGTATAGATAAAAATAGATAAAAGTATAGAAGTTTTCGTCATTACACAAAATTAAAATCGTTAAATTCATTTTTTTTAATTATAGCTATTTTTTGAAAGAAATTATAGATATATATATATATATATTAAAATATATTATAGATATTGATATGAAAATAATTAATTAAATAGTCGTCCCACATCGGGACTTTGTGGTGTGCGTGAGTGGGTTAAATACTAGCAATGAGTCTTCAAGGGTTAGGATATCCCTTTTGGAGTACTCCACTGGTATCACTAACCCGTGAGTGTATGTGTTAATGTGAATGATAAAAAAAAATAAAATAGTAGCTAGTTAAGGCGAGGGGAGTCGTCCAGCATCGGGACTTTGTGGTGTGCGTGAGTGGGTTAAATACCAGCAAGGAGTCTCCAAGGGTTAGAATATCCTTTTTGGAGTACTCCACTGGTATCCCTAACCCGTGGGTGTGTGTGTTAATGTGAATGATAAAAAAAAAATTAATTAAATAAGAATTAATCAAATTTATCTCTATATCTATTTTTATAAAAATATATTAAATATGAGCTATTAAATATTCTCAAATTGCGGTATTCATTCAAAACAAATGATGTGTTAGTTTATACATATTTTTTAAAAAAATATAAAAAATCTTTTTTTAACAATATTAAAAATCCTATTATATTCTTAACTTATCTATTTATCTGTCTATATCTATACTCTAAATACATAAAATCCTACTATATTTTTATTTCATCTAAACTCCTTTTTTATTCCATTAAAAACACTTTTTCCTATTATATTTATATCACCCATTTTGTATTTTACCACAATTATCCTTTTACACTTCTATTTCACATAAAAATTAGATAAGAAACAAATTTTTTGAATGTTACTTCTCTATTTATGCTATTGTTGCCTTTATTATATAGTTATACATTATATAGTTATACATCTAATTTTTAGATCAATTTCTATCAAAGATAATTTTTTTCTCTTTTTCCAAAATTTTTAATGTTATTTCTCCAATTATATTCTTATTGTTTTATTTAGATATTTAATTTTTTTTTTATTTTTCTGATTAAATTTGAAATATCTTACTCATGCTGAGGCATACACTCATACTAGTGTAAATCCCAGCAAAATAAAATAACATATGTTACAAAGAAAATTCATCAATATGAACTTGGTTTTAAAAGAAAATTATCAAAGTCTAAAGTCGTACAAATATTAAATGCAAAAGATATATTATTAATGTCCAATTATTTAAAACTTATTTTATTATTTAAAAATTCAATATTTATTGTATAATATTCATAACAAAAGTTTCATATAAACTTACAAAATATAAGTTGTTATATTTGTCCAGGTATTTTTCAATTTTAATTATGGATTTTTAAAAATTTTTCATGATAACCTTGGAGGTATTTGGTGGTTTTTCATTTTGGTGTATCACTTATTATTTTTGCTTTCATCTTTTCTATTTATTCAATTTTTTTGAAGAATTCTATTTGTTCAATTTTAATTATTGGTTATATTGTTCCTTAACATATATAAAATATATCAATTTTAATTATAAATAAATCGGTAATATGAGCAGATTCACGACTAATTTAATATTATGCAAGAGAAGCCAAAATTGCTAGATTTCCATAATCCAACTGGCAGAACCACCATAAACGAGTTCCAAGCTAACTCATATGAGATTTCATCCCTTATTACTCATCTTAGATTTCTTACTTTATTGGTGGTGATGTGCGTAGAAAATGACTTGAGCCTCCTAAGTTTGAATTTTAACTATTTCACCACTTCTTCTTCTTTTTTTTTTTTTTTTTTTTTTAAGTTTACTAAATAAATTGTAAAATTAAAGAAAAAAAGAAGGTTATAAAACTTTTATAAAATTAAAATCCAACCTTCCAATCAATGTAACATGCATCAGACATGATGTTACAAGAGATCAAATTTTTTTATTTTATAAAAATAAAAATTAAACCGACAAATATAAAATATGTTCATTTTTAACTTACTCCTATACAGACATAGGATTGACAATAGGTATCTTATTTATTGTTTAATTTTATTTTACATGACATGATTAGAAACAAGGGCAAAGCAGCTATTTGTGGAACTTTGATTACTAAGTACTCATCAGTAAGTAAAGGCACATCAGGAAGTTGATTTTGTTGATAGTTTGGCAATTTAACAGAAGATGAAGATAAATTGTATCAATTCCACTACTCATTTTCAGGCCATTGCTTAGAACACACCACTTGTAATATTATCATATATTATTAGTTTTCTTATTCAAGACATATATGAAAAAATTCATCCTTCAAATGACAAACAAGAAAATTAACTGTGTAATTTTCATAACCTGTATTGTATGTTAAAACTTAGCTTCTGTCAATTAAAAATTATTATAATGACAAAACAGAAGAAAATAACAAGCACCCACTTGTTAATTATATTCTTCACCATGCACTCATGAAGGGTCTTCTCACAATTTTCAGCAGGAAATTCCAAGTAAAAAAAAATATATATGATGATTTCTATGTTGAAATTTGAAATCAACTGAAATAGCTAAGTAAATGGAAGCTTACAGGGAACTATAACTAAATTATTGCAGCAGAGCATTTTATGGGTGCACCTGAGAGAGTTGCTACAGCAGTATCAGAAATAAATGCAAGAGTCAGGTCTTTGCACCATATCTCCGCGTGGTAGCTGGGATAATCCTTGGGATACTCCTCTTTTCCAGCATCAGTATATTCAACCCAAGAAGCCTTCAACTTGAAGGCGAAGGTGAGAGCTCCGCGCGCATATCTTTCAGATAGGATAGCATCAGCTAATGTTTGATTTAGATAGACAGAGGAGGCAACAAGATCAACGTCGTGCATGAGGGTGTTTGTACCTCCCTCTACGAAGAATTTGGAGCCAACGAAAGGTGTGGAAGAGATCATAAAAGTATTGTTATAGAAAACAGAAGCCTCCAATTCTTCAAGGTAGGCGTAGTAGGATAATGGAATAAAAAATTGGCGGATGGAAAAATCTGCCTTCCAATTGGCAGTTATATGAGAATTGGAGATGTCGAACGGATACAATATCACTGAATCAACCTGGAATATGGGTGCCTTGGGTGGACTGAGGTTGATGAAGTCTAGTTTGATAGTAGGAAAAACAAAGCCAGGTACAAGGAATAGAATAAAGAATACAAGTCCGACGAACATACAAAAACTCAACATCATTAGAGTCACGCGACAGCTATATACCGCTTCTGACAAGTAATAATATAAATTCTTTTTCTTATTCTCATCGGCCATGCGGTGATCGGTAAGAAGGGGAATAGGCTTCGGCTCCGGCTCTGACCTGAGACAGCTGTATGGGTGATCTATCACCACGCCGCCATTGTTTTGATCATCCATCGTCATGGGAGTGAGTTGCTTTTAAATCACGGACTTGTGGGAGAAGTTCTAATCTAGCTATCTATGTATATATATATAAATTTTAGGGTTTATGGTGTGAATTTTATAAAATAATACATAGCTAATTTGATTTTTTAAAAAATAGATAACAATTAAACTATCTCTTCCAATGCTAACATCTGAAAGTTTCAATTTTATTGGAGATAATTCAAGTAAAAAAAATGGAGAATTTTTTTTAAATTACTAATATCTATATTTATATCTGTGTATATATATATTAAATACCAAAACTCTAAAATTATTCAATCTAAATTTTGACACTTAACTCTCTCATCATTCAACATTCACCTACAAAACACTTATACGTTGAATTCTAAAATTTACAGTATTTATTTTTATTAAAAATAGTTAGAAAGTATTTGATTTTTTCCCCACTGTCATCGATCCCTCCTCTTTACAATTATTGTTCCCTTCATCCTTCATCTTCTTCTTACGTGATCAAACTTCTCTCCTCTGCCTTCTTTTTTATTTGAGGTACCCCTATATCATTTTCTTCCAATATTTTCTTTTTGATTTGATTAATGTTTGCATAGGGAATAGACCTTTTTTTTTTTGAGAAAGGAGGGAATAGACCATTTATTTCTCTTTTGGTTCCAATATTTTTTGAAGATTATTCAAAAACTCTGTTCGTCTGCACATTATTTTCGTTTTCTCTGATCCTCAGTCATGGCTATTCACGCTTCTTCTAAAAATAAAGGTCTGCTGTTCTTGCTAATCATGTGTTAATAAATCAAAATCAACTGGTTACTGCTGTTCAGTTGCTTCTGCTGATTATTAGTTTGATTTTATTTATTTATTTTTGTGGTTTAACAGATAATGGTGATTTTGATCAAAGTGCGAAAAGTTCTTATTTTCATCTGCCGCCATTAGATATCTCTGTTGTATTTCCTCAAGCAACTCCAGCATCCATATTTCCTCCTTGTGGTGAGAATATAGTTCGTGAATCTGTGAACGTATGGTGTTTGTTATGTGGTAAACGAGTGTTTGATTTTCGATGTATTAAGTAGTTCGTTTTTCTTTTTTTATTTTATTTTTTGAAAATTTCAGCCTCCGATTATTATCAATTTGATGATCTCTTGAATCTGAGGAGCAGGCTCTTAGGTTGAAAGTAAGACAATGTATGGAAAAAGAAGTAGCACCTATAATGGCTGAGGTATAATCTTTGTTTTTTTTTTAAAAAAAAAAGTCGTTGAGCAATGATTTGTAGGAGGAATTGTACAAATTCAATGTGCAGCAGCTAAAAAGGAATTTTGATTGGTTCATTTTTTTAGATTGTGGATTTGTGCTGATTTAATGTATTTTTCCTACAATTTCTCGAACTGTGGACTTGTCTTTTGTTTAGGACAGTTAATGTTATCTTGTAATTTATGTTCTGATCATTACAAGTTACATAAATATATGCTTAGAATTTAACCAATGTTTCTATGTATGCATATATTGTTTATCTCAGTACTGGGAGAAGGCGAATTTCCCTTTTCATGTTATTCCCAAGCTTGGTATACTACGTGTTGCTGGCAGCACAATTAAGGTAACTCTATTGACTTTCTTTTAGCGTTAATTATTTATTTTTAGTTTTCCTGGTGGAAAGTTTGAGGAGATAGATAATGTTTAGTTCTAAATCCCAGGGTTATGGGCGTCCTGGTCTGTCTCTTACTGGAAGTGCCGTTGCTACTGCAGAAATTGCTAGAGTTGATGCAAGCTGTTTTAGCTTCGTTTTGGTGCATTCTTCTCTGGCGATGCTTACCATAGGTAAAATCTTGATTGATTTTTTTACGAGGCAGATGTTAGGCTCTTCTTCGAATCTTTAAAAAAAATGCCAGGTTACAAATGGTTGGTTCCAGTTCCTCCTCTTCTTCTCGCCTTCGCTGCTAATCACCGCTGCCACCTTCCTTGCCTCTAGCTCCAACAACAACGATTGCAGGTGGCTTTTTGGTTTTCACGTCGCTACCAGCTCCTCTGCTGCCCAACAATTTATTCTTCATCGGGTGAGTCAGCAATTTGTTCTACAAAAGTTGTTAAACCCTATTATTCTCTCCCCTCTTTTTGCTCAAGCCTTCTTTGCTTTGCTCTTTCAATACTCCTCTTTTGCATGTTATGCGAAAACACTTATTTCTGAAAATGTCTGTTTGTTTTTGTAATTGGAGTTAGATCAATATGGTAATACAAGTCAAGTTATTTTTTTTACGTTATGCTGGATTTGTGAAGGAAAAAAAATATGGATTTATGTGTGGATACGTCTTTTTTTTTTTCTGTAATATATGTTTTCATTTGTTGTTTGGAGCAATAGTAAAGTGGATTTCTCTCTCCTTGCTCTTTAATCAGTATGTCTAAGTGTTGAAAGCTTTATCACCAGTTTTTCTCTTACCTATTTCTTCTCCTAACACGATTGCATCGATGCTGGTTCATTTGTTTTGTTATTTATATGTGTAAAATGCTTCATCTTAACCATGGAAGTAATCACTTGCGTGTATATATTTGTTCAGGATTGTGCTGGAGTCATACTCTGTGCAGCTGAAAGGGCAACCCAAGTTGCATTGCAGGTGAAAGAGCATTAAACCACTTTCATATTTCATTTATTAATTACAGAATTTTGTGTTTCTTTCTTACTCCACCCTCCCTCTCTTTCCTCCTTGTGCTATCAAGAAACAAGGGAAAAAATCAAGATAAGTTTTATAGATATCATACAATCAATATTGTTTATGCTTTAGCTACATAAATCCTTTCGTAATGAGCTGAGGATTAAAATTGGAATACCATGGAGATCCATACACTTTCAACTGATAGCAATGGCCTTTTCCCGAATGATTCTATTTTGATTATTTAGAGGTCTCTCTTGTGTATGGATTTAAAAATCTCATTGTGTTCATGATGCTACTATTTTAACTGACTGATCAGATGATGGTTTATATTCGAATGAATGTGCTGAAATTTTGTTTTAGCCTGTTGGATGATAATAATGGAATTTGTTGGGTGATTTACCATTTACTTTACTTGCTGAAGTTGCTTCATTTCAAGAAAAATAAAGCCATTTGGCTAATTTAACAAGTTGGGATTAAGACTTAGTTGTGTTGAGTTTAATGTGATATGCAAATGCAAAACCGTTAGTTATGAGATTTCATGAGCTTGCCAATTCTTCTAAGAATTGTATCAATTTATTTATGTTTGAGAATTTTACTGCAATTGACTTCTAAAAAGAACAATTTACTAAAAAAGAAGAATTTATAGTGCACTATATAGCTTTCAGCAGTCCAAGCATGATCTTTGTTTTCTTAATTTGTGTGCTACAGAAGATGAGTCAGCTCAGCGTGACTATTTTGTTGTGTAATTTTTAATTTTATTGTCCCTTTTATTTTGAATTTATGTTGCAGGTTTGATCATTATTTACTTAATTATTTTATATCATCTCTCCTTTTTTTGTGATCAGTTGGTGAGCACTGCAAATCTCTCAAGAATCTTACCCTTTGATTTTGTGACAGATAAAGCACTTGAACGCTCCTTTACATCCATAATTTAGATGTTTTTCTTTTTTGTTGTTATTGTAAAATTCTGGTAAATTCTTTTTTCTGGGTTGTCTTTGGTTTTTGGTGTTTTGATTTGGGAGGAAATGATGTTCAATTATTTAGTGTGTATAGCAGTGGAGTCAAGCAATAGAATGTAAAAATTATGATGTCTATGTTCACTTGCTGTCTTCGTTGCGTGAGCTTAGTAGATAATGTGAGGTATTGAAGGAATACACATTCGTTGTGACCATGGAAGATGGATGGTAGTTAAATAGTGGTGCGAATTTTTTATGGTTGATTGGCACTAGGAATTAATGAAGCAAAATACCAGTTGAGGTGTTTAAGCTATTCTTTTTTCTTCTTTTAGAATTTGCCCCACCTCTTGATAAGCCCCAGAGATTTTTGATGCTTTCTATGGTTATTTCTTGGTAAGTTGTGAGGATAGGAGGCTCTGGGTCTTTTTTTTTTTTTTTTTTTTTTTTGGGAACGAATGGTTTGTTAGGCAAGTTTAACTCTATCCAGAAAAGAAGTACATTACTGAAAGAGCATTATCTTGAACATTTTGATCAAAAGGAACTAAAATAGTATTTAATGTAGCTCTGATGGTTATAAAGAATTCAAAAAATGCTGATGATGCTTTGCTATAGCTCTTAAAAAGATGAGCCAAAGATCATATATTTTATATTTTTACACCATATTCGAGCTTATTAGACGAAGTGTTCTTTCTTACAAAGCATGACATAGGCTTTGTAATAATAACAGCAATGATATTGGTTTTAGCTTTGTTAAATGCTCTTTAGTTGTGATATGTATTTAGATGGAAAAGGTAAGAAAGATAATAGATTCAATTTTTTTTTTGAGGTTTTTTTTTTTTGATAATAGATAATAGATAATAGATTCAATTTTTAAGATTTTTCACTGGTTAAATGCTCTTTAGTACTTTGATTGATTATATTATAAGCTAACCATATCTTTTCTCCAATATAAACTAATCCATCATACTAGAAAGCTATTTCTTTGACAGTAGGGTAAATCTGATATTATTTAGGAGTTATGGTGGTAAACAATGATTTTTTATTTTTATTTTTATTTTTATTTTGGTGTTCTGTAACTATTACAGTACGCATCAGGGTTAATTGATTCAATGCTTGACTATTTCAATCATCATTATGGAGTTGGATTTAGTGCAACTGCTATTCGCAATATTTTCTATCTATACACACACCTTCCAAAATAAGTTGAATAACTAATTGATGAACTCCTCTGATATAAATTTCTTTTGATAATTGATAATATTGCTGCAGTTGTTGGCAGCAATAGTTTATAATACAGTTTAATGAGTTTGATCCTTTTTTATTTTTTTGGAAGGTTAGAATAGGAGCTTCGGATTCTATTCATTAGTCTTCTGGCTTTGGCTTTCCCTTCTACGTAAAAAAAAAAAAAAAAACGGAGGGACACATAATTCACTGTTCATATACAGTGATTAAAGTGGCCTCTGATTTCATCATTATTTACAGAATTGCCACTTTTTTGTTTTAAATAATCCTTATGGAAAACGACGTCGTGCCAATCCATTGAAAAAATGCCAAAAAAAATGTTGGGCTTTGTTTCTGATGCTGCTGTTTTGAATGCATGTAGTACGTACAATTATGTCTAATTTTTTTTAGAATAGCAAACAAATTAATTTTAATTCATGATTGGATGTTTATTATTATTCATTATTTATACTGAATAAATATATTTATATAGGTAATATTTTATCTCAACCAATCAAATTATTTTAAAAAGTCTAAATTTTCAAAAAAAAAAATATATATATATATATATAGTATATTATTTTAATGTTAATTATTGAAATCACAAATAAATTATTCTTGCATTTTATCTCTAATAAAAATTAAATAAATTAAATTATAATTATAATTTAAATAGAATTATGATTCCTACTTTAATTAAGTTAACTTCTATTTATCTCTAATAAAATTTAAATGAATAAAAAATTTAGATGTAATTTTGTTAAAAATATCTATTTTTTATTTTAATAGATAAATATAAATGAAATTGGATAATACATTTAATAAATCTTATTGAATTAAATTTCATAAGAATATAAATGAAATTAAAATGAAAAATATTTATAAAATAATTAATTATGAAAAAGATTAACATAAAAGATGTTGAAAAAATTTTATATAACTATTCAAAGAGATTATTTATTAAGAATGTAATAAATTAATTTATTATAACTCTATAAAATTTGTAAAATTAGATTATTATACATATAAAAATATTAAAAGAGTGTTGTTTAACTAAATATAATTATTTTTAAAGTAAAAAAAAGCATTAACATTAAAAACAGTTAAAATTGATAGATAGTTATTTAAATAGAAAATCTATTAAAATTATAATCAACACAAATCTATTAAATTATAATATTGAATAGCTATATAAATAAAACAGTGCCTATATTATTTTTAGAAATTTTACCAAACTTTAATAAGAAAATGACTAACTTTAAATTAGCTAAATTTATTTATCTGATAAATAATTATATCCATAAAATTTCCTAAAAGTTAGTTCATAGACTTTTTATAGAAACAAAACAGAAATTTTATAATTGTCAAATATTCTATTAAAATTTAATAAGAATTAAAATTAACTAATAATCATTATCTAATTACTAGCTAAAAAATATATTTTTTTAACAAAATGGTGGATGGAATGATTTTAGAGTAAACAAAATAGAAAATTAACTGATGAAATATAGTTTTAAAATAGAAAATTTACTCATATTATACTATTAAATTAAAAATTATATCTTTTTTACATGAATATAATAAAATATATACTTTGATACTTTTTTTTTCCATTTATAAATTTTAAAAATTGAACCTTCAAATAATTAGTAATTATGTAAAATTATTTAATTCAAAAATAAAATTTATTTTATAAAAAATATGTCCAATAATAATAAAAAATTATGTGCGAAACACGTGGTGTGTATATATGTATTCTTAAATTATCTATTATTATAAAAATTATTTGATAAATATTTATCAAACAAACAGACTCTAAGTAAGTCATGCATACTTTTAATATAGAGCAAATTACATTAACCTCCCTGAGATTAGGCCTAATTTGTATTTCAAACCCTCCTGTTTAAAAATCGAATATTAACCTCCCTATAGTTTTAAAATCAAACGCTTAAGGATTTTTGTTGATTTTTTTGCAAAAAATGACCATTATACCCTTGTCTTCTCTAACTTTTTTTTTTTTGAAAAATTGTCTTCTCTAACCTTATTACATAAAATCCTTAGCATTTATCTTTCTCTAATTTTTATATTTTAAAAATTTAAAAAATTTAAAATTTTATTTATAGATCTAAAAATTATTAATTATTAATTTTTTTTAATTTTTCTAGATCTAAATTTTTTTTAATTTTTAATTTTTAAAATAATTTTTTTTTGTATAGAAAATTTTTAATTCTTTTTATTAAATGTATATGGATTTATTTTAAAATTTTTAGATCTATAAAAATTATTTTTAACTTTTTTTAAAATTTTAAGAAATATTAATAAATGATTTTTATAAACTAAAAAAATTATAAATGTATATTTTAAAAGTAATTTCATCAATTCTCATTGTTATTCAAATATAAACTTTGGGGTAAATGCTAGAGATTATATGTAATGAGGTTAGAGAAGACATATGTTAAAATAAGGGTATAATGATCATTTTTTGCAAAAAAGTCAACAAAAGTCCTTAAGTGTTCGATTTTGAAACTATAGGGAGGTTAATATTCGATTTTGAAACATGAGGGTTTGAAATGTAAATTAAGTCTAATCTCAGGGAGGTTAACGTAATTTGCTCTTTAATATATTACCACTTTTTTAAACTTTTTTGCTCTCGTGAACAATGAACTGGACAAATGATTTCATATTATGCTCTATTGAACTATATTATGGGAAGGAGTTGTGCAAACAAATTTATTGATTTTTTTATTTATTTCAAAATGCAACTTAAAAAATTAAATTTGAATTTTATAGTTAATACGTGAACAATTAAATTTTTAAATGTATAAACCATTAGATTTTAGTTTCCCGCAGCAAAGTGCGGGTAACTTTTCTAGTGTATATATATATATATATATAAAAGGGTGGTATATAAGGTTGTAAGTATAATAATTTATTTATATATGAAATGGTTGAAGGGTAAGGACCATGGAAATTACCAGAAACTTGGATTATTGGACAAATCATAGGAGGCATTTTGAATCGAATTTTTCTTTTCTTTTCTTTTCTTTTGTCTTTCTAAATTATTTTTGTTCCCTTGCTTTTTTATATATAAAAAGAAAAATAATTATTTCTTTTTATAAATTTTTTTTGGAGGGTGCTCTTTTCTTTAATTAATTTTACTAAAATTCAGAATATAAAAAAATATATTATATTTTTTTTATTTATAGAATTATTTTTGTAACTTATAAGTAAAGGGATATGGATAGAGGTGTGATGATGATCAAGATGACCATGTCTAATGAGAGGGAACCAAGCTAACATAAGATATTTCTAGTGAGTGATAAGTAAATTTTGAGCTTGAAAAGAACATAAATTTAGTTCTGAATAAGTTAATAAGCTAACATGCATGTAAAAACAAAATCCATTCATGTTTTTTTTATGATGATTCATCATATCTTTTCGTTCATATAGCAATTCAATTCACAAGTGAGATTGTACAAAGTTGGACACCCATTAAAAAGTATGTTGGACTCTCTGAATAAAATTGAATTTATTTATATTTTAAAACTAATAATTTTGATTTGTTTTAATTTAATGACTTAAAGTTTGTCATGATTATTATTAAACTATTAATCTAGTTGTATTTAACCATCAAATAAATTGTTACTTTGTAGATTAATATAAACTTATATATGATTAATACACTATTTTAATAAATTTACAAATATTTTATAATTATTATAAATATAATTTTTTATTTAAATTCTAATATACATAATGGAAATATTGATTTTTTTAAATAAGTTGATTTATTAAAATTTTTTAAATGTGCATAATTTAAATTTTTTTCGTAAAATAAATAAATTTAATATTAATCACAATTATATGAATCACAATTATATGAATCACAATAATAGTTAATATATTAATTAAAAAGTTATAAAAATAAATTTCACTAAAAATAAAACCTATGAAAACACGAAACACTGAAAAATGAAAAGTAACAAATTAACAAACAAGATTTTCTGTTTTCTATTTTCTATTTTGGAAAATGGAAAATTGGAAAACAAAGAAAAAGAAAACAAAGCCGGAAAAGGAAAACAGAAAATGTTTTCTAAAACTAAACAGACCCTAAGGGTGTGTTTACTTTCAGAAAATTATTTTCTGATTCATTTTCAATTTTCAAAGAAAATGAAAACTTTTCATTTTCATAGAAAATTTACAAAACATGTTTACTTGTTAGAAATTGAGAACTATTTTTCATTTTTTAAAACAGAATAATGTGTTTACTTGATTTCTTCTACAACTTGTTTTTCATTTTTGAAAATTGAAAATGTGTTTACACAAGTTGTCTACGAATGGTACTTTCCCAGCTGATAATGATAAAGTTCTTGACAAAGAATTTTCCAAGGCATTCCCAGTAGTCGCTAACTCAGAATTAGATGCATCCACGAGCTTGGAACCGAGGAAGACTTTGCAACAAAATTTGAAGATTGTCGTTGTTGTGCGGTGCTTCCATCACCTTGACTCACACCTCCAACACCAAAAAGACGACCTATAATCAACAGACCAATAACTTTAAGCTTATACGAATAAATGATGAGAACTAATTATATGAATAAATAAAGAAAAGTTCATGCAAACTTGAGAACAATCCAACCAACAGAAAGATTATCTAAGCCTTAGGGGCAAAGGCCATATCATTCGGTTAATCCAACATATAAATTGCACATATGCACATGCACCAATGACAGCCCATGCCTATCACCTGACCAACTTTTACCGAAAAATGTCCAGCAATCAAACCAAATTAATTTACAATTCAATCATTAACAGCATTACTCTAAGATAGCCAATATGCTCTAAAATACAAACCAACTATTGCTTTTCTATTAAGGGTATGCTCTCTTACTTTAGTCTTTGACAGTGCAGATATGCCAAAAACAGCCTGCAAAAAAATGGGTATGGAGTTTCAGGACTATTTTTTTTTTGTTGGTTTCAACTAAAATTCAACTTATCTCAGTTGTTTTGATCCAAATGATTACAAAAACCCCAAGTTAGACAATATACTTGGTCGTAATAAACACAGAAGCTAGAAGCTTTACATGACACCCCTCTCACACATATCATCAAATAGCTCATTTGCATCATCCAATCTATGATCCTTACACAACCCATTAATCTATGATCCTTACCATCTTCAGCCTAAAACCTTCATCATCAAGACGCCAATATATCAATAACCCAACAAAAAAAAATCACTACTTACAACCACCATTACCAACACTTATACTTAATTTCAGAAAAAAGAAATCAACACTGTGCTACATGCTAATAAAGAACGAAAGAGGAAAAAAAAAAAGCCCAATCCAGACCCGCCCAGATGAAGAAAGCAATAAAATTGAGCTCGGCGGAGAGAAAGTTCGCTTACCCTGAAGTGGAAATTGCAGAGCTTCGTAGAACTAATATGGGTTTTGTGGGAGCTTTACTGTGCAGGAACTTTCCCGGGAAAAATTAAGAGAGAAAGTGAAGGAATCTGTGAGAAAGTGATCCAGGATTATACTTAGAGAGAAAATGAGTAATTTTTGAGTAGAAAAGATTGTGCCTTGATGGGTAGAAAGGATGCATTAGAGGAAGAAGATAGAAAAAAAGAAGTAAAAAAGACGCCCCAATAAAAAGAGCGTGTGTTTTCAGATGAAAACACGGAGTTTTCAACTTAAAAAATTAAAGGGGAAAATTTTGAAAACAAAAAAAACTTGTTTTCTGGTTTTCTTTTAAAATGGTGAAAATTATGAAAACAGTTTTTAAGTGAAATTTTTGTGAAAACATCCAAAGTAAATACAAAGTTTAATTTTCTGTTTTAATTTTGAAAATTTTCTAGAAAACTGGAGTAGTTTTCTGAAAGTAAACACACCCTAAGAGTCTGTCAACCACAAAAAGCATAGGAAAATTTAAGAGCACCAATTATACATCATACAGAAAATTCATAGTCTTATTCTCATTCCTCCACACCGATGTAAGAATGGGAAGACAACATAAGCCAGATGCAGAAAACATCAGACTACAAAAGCATGCTTTCAGATTGTGTCTATAACAGCAAGTATTGTAAGAACCATCCTGCAAAGTCCAGGCACACTGTTTCTACTATCTCAGTGCTCTAATTGTTCTGTCATTACTCATTATTCATTAATCCGTTTAATCATATTCACAGAAGGACAGCAGTAATAGATTGATTGTAATTGCCTCTACCATCGAGCAATTGGAGATACAGTTCAATCTAAATTCACCTATTATTTACTTTGCACAAATCACAATCTATCCAATTAACTTGGAACTGGATATTATTATGCTATTAGGCTAAAACTGACAGGTCTTTGAGTTTAAATGCAATAAAACATCAGATACCATTTTTTTCAAATGCAAAGTACATTCTCTATAATCAGATCTTGATCCCAAAATAACAGCCAACAATTCAATTAATTAGCATCAAGAAAGGGTGCAAAACAACTCCAGCTTACTAGATTGGGTGCATAACAAGAAATTATAAAAAATTCAGAAATTTTTCAATTCTGAGGAAGACTTGAAATTTCATCCAAATATGAATTTGAAAGCTGTGCAGTTTGGAACGACCGAAGCATTGGATGTCTTCACTACTTGCTTAAAGTTGAACAAATAAGCTCACTCTATTACAACATGATAAGTGCCAAAAAGGAGGAGGAAACATGCCTGCAGTTCCGGTGGCAAGGAACCATGGAGTGGAAGGACAACTGCATCCATGCAGGACTCTTCCTGTAGGCTTCGAATTTTATCCTCCATCTCTGTCACCAGCTTCTCTATATCACCTGAATAAAGCCAAGTACAGCCCTAAATTCGATTGAAGCAGCAAACATTTGGCATCTCCATGCCTAATCAGAAGTTAGGATGGAGCGCACTCAATCCTCACCTGTCCAGTCATGAATATCAAGATATCATCTTCAGGTTCACGAGTGTGTACATCTGCAATAGACAGCTGAGGAACCATCCTAACTGAGAATTTATACATCTCCATGCCTAAGCAGCAAACATTTACTTTTCAATCCTTCAGAAAGTGATTATAAGTTTACAGGGAATTAGAAAATATAAAAGGAAGTGCTGAAAAATATACTCCATATAGTCCACAAAAAATATCTCATTGTACTAGCAGCCAGCAGAAGGGGAAAAAAAAAAGAACTATATTACATTCAAAAAGATACACACAAATGAACCATTGCGGACTAAAGATGAAGACAACTTTTGTCTGAAGATAAAAACAAGCTTCACTTTCAGACTCTAATGCAGAAAAAAATTGGGTTGAAATTAAACACAAGATTGCTCAATTTTAGTTATATATTCCCATTACATTGCTACACATGATGAGACGGAAATACAACGCTTATTTGAAGCCAAACACAAAGGAATCATGCCATATCATACCAATAGCTGTCTTTAAGGAAGACTCAATATAGCTTGTAGGACGCTCCTTGCTGTACAATATTTCCACAGGGTACAACTTTCCAGGGACATTCAGTATGGGGCAACCCAAAAAGAATTCTGATACTATTTTGCCATCTAGAGTTGCTGATGTTATGAGAACCTTTAAATTGGAGGCACGTAATTTGACCAACCAATTCATCAGTCCAAGCAAAATGTCCCTGATAAAGAAAGAAGAATTCCAGAAATGAAATGACACATATAAGATGAAGGCGAAGCTCTTAATTGTACAGTGCTAAATTGCAGAACTGGTAGAATTCAATGGTAGACTATGATAGGGAAAATCACATAAAGATATGCCTTATTTGGAATAAATCATGTGCAAGAATTCAATTCAATTGACATGGACTCTTACAAAATCTTATAACTTATGCCATGATTTCAGTTTCTTTCAAAACCGACAAGACGAAAAAAAAAAAAACAGCAAAATCAATCTCACGTGTTCAAACTACTCTCAAGAGCTTCATCCAAAATAATTACTGAATCGCATATCCTATTCCTCTCCAAGCTTAAGCCCAAGCGAATTCAAAACCCCAAAGTAAGAATCCTATAATAAATTCGGCACATTGTAAACATAAACCAATACTATTAACAATTCTGAGCATAAAAAAGTTGCAGGAGTATTATTTACTTTACTTAATTCGTGATAATTCTGAAATTCTATCTTCAAACCGAATCGCATAACCTACTTCCTCTCCAAGCTTAACCCCAAGCTCCTGAGCCACAAAACGAACATCAAACAAAAGAACAATAATCATAATTTGCAATTATCAGTAGTAACTGAAGTAAAAAAGTGAGTTTGAATTGAGAATTCGTTTTTTTCCAGGCTACTGAGACGGCGGCGACTGGCCGGGGTGGAGTGGCGCCGATAATTCCGACTGGCCGGCGCTGACTATTGGCAGAAGATGCAGACACAGAACTGCTGTTACGATCACCAGGATTCGAAGGTTTTTTTTTTTTTTGGGAAATTCTTGCCTAGCCTATTTCATCTTGGATGCGCTATAAAGATACATATCTTTTTTTCCATTTTTCACTATATCCAACGATTTGGTTCAATAGATTGAGTGTAGATAAGAATTTTTTTTTTTCTCTAATTGGGGTAACAATTTTTAAGTGTCTTTCAAAAAAAAAAAAACAATTTTAAGTGGCTTAAAAACGGTACCGTATTAGTTTCTTTTCCAACTAAATTTTTTTTCGTTTGAATAAAACGACACCGTTTGGCATTCCATGAGATAGTCAATTTTGAATAAAACGACACCGTTTGGCATCCCATGACATAGTCATATTGCACAATTCAAAATGATACTACAATTTTATTTAAAAAAAAGTTTTACTTATTTCGGTGTTGTAATAAATGGTTGAAATTATAACATATAATATTAAGATCACATTTTTATTACTTAAATATAAAATATTAAAAAATATCTATCACATATTTAATAATTGAGGGCAATATTTTTTATTATAAACAAAAGCTGCACTATAAAAATATCCAAAATCTAAACTTTTCTT
>CATIWK010148012.1:0-25186 GCA_949634005.1 Mallotus japonicus | reverse complement strand
AATGATTTAAGAGCATCCGTGTTATACTTTGTGTTATATAAATTATTTCATTAAATGCTTATACTCATTTTTAGTATATATTGCGTATATAATCGGTATATTTTATACTGAAATCGGATGCTAGCATGTTTTGATCATGCATTTCATTGTTTTAAATATTACTGTAACTGTTTTGGAGGACAGTAGTAGATCATGCTTCCTAGTGGGCTCCACTAGGACTGTTGCGCAACAGTGCGAATAGTATAGGCTGTAAATTTGATATTGTGATTATGATCATTGATATTGAAATTATGATGAGAGTTGAGATTACAGCCCGATGGACGATGAGTCCCGGAGCTAGTATAACTGCTGTAGCTCGATTGATGATGAGTCTCGGGGCCAGTTATACTGACAGAATGACTGCTGTAGCTCGATTGACGATGAGTCTCGGGGCCAGTCTTCTGTCAAACATGGAATAAGTGAATATGTTGGAATTAAGAAAGCCTATTTGACTAGAGAGATATTTGTGTGTTGAGAACACGGACTTTTAGGGTTCTGCCTCATTCCTCCACTTAAAACTATCCGTTTTTATTTATATGTATAAAACGTGATTTAAAGCATATGTATGCATTGCTTGTATATTTATTATTGATATAAATATACTATACTGGTGCTTGAATGTCTGTTATTAGGGTGCATGTATATATATAATAATAATTCACTCAGTGAGGTCTGATCCCCCTCAATATTTTTTTTTTTTTTTCAGGGAGTTCTTCTTCCTCAGACCTCACCGCTAGACCTCTTCGCCGGTCTTCTTCTGCTCCGGCTGACTTATGTAAATTTCTTATTTGAACTGTTGTTTACACTCTAGATGCTGCAGTAGTAGTGTTTAAATGTTGTTGTATATAATTTTGATTTTGTAACTGAGATCTTCAGTTTAAGTATTGTGTACTATTGTACTGCTGTACTTTATTATAAGATCTTATTTTATAAAATAAAATTTTAATTACCTAGTATTTTTATGAATTATTCTGTGTGTGCATTTTATTTAAGGCTTGCTACGGGTTCTGGTTGTGATAATTCCCGTTCCTTAGCGCCGGTCATGACTCCCGGTTTGGGTCGTGACAAATCGTGAGGAGCATTATGAGTCCAATGAGAACTAAATTCAAGTCATTTAAAGAAGTAGAATCTTTCACGGTCGCGAGCATCCCCCTCATGATCGTGAGCAACAAAATTCCTCCAAAATGTGAAAGAAACATTACAAAGAAATGGAGAAGTATAAGGACAAATTTGCAAGTCCCCAGCAACTAGTTTTGCATTCTCCATTATAAATGCAAGCTTAACTCTTTATTTAAAGAGTTAGAGAGTTAGTGGAGAAAATTTATTGTACACCCCTCCTCTATAGTACCATATCGGAATACCTCACCCGATGATGACACTGTATGAGAGGAGCACTACCTAGACATTATCTGACAAAATATAAATCACAATACCAAGATGTAATTAGATGGAAAGTGGAATATCTCTGTACTTAACCATTTCATGAATACAACTAAACTATTAGTACTTATATATATAAAAGAACTATCGAAAGTACTACACATAATACATCAGAAAATAAATGAGTACGGATTATCATTCAAATGGTGCAAAATAGTAAAAACACTCAATAGCTCAATAACCCTCTCATAGGACCCGATCCAAGTGTAGATGTATATCACTTATAGGCACATCCCTAGCCGTGGCAACATGCAGCCTTTCCTCACATTAAATGCAAAAAGAAAACAACGATCATCTAAGGATATAATACCCGGCTCTAAGTGAAAAGAAAAAAAAGTATAGTCCATAGCAAAATGGATAAAATCCAGGTCAAAGTAACATAAACATCCTCAGAGGTCTAGTAAAAAATTTGAAAAGTAGTACAGACACTGTCAAGGTACTCCTACCTAATAACTGACATGCAAACTGAAGCTTCTATAGGCTTAACTACCACACAAAAAGTAAGCTCTGCATTTATGTCATGATAAATAGTATACTTCACTAGCATATCGGTCATGGTCACCTCATAAGTCATCATGGCCCACTATACTACCATATGGAATAACTCCTAAATATACAAGCCAAAATATACACATATACTGAAAAGTTAAAAAGGAAGAGAGTGTGACTAATTTCTACCTAGTGAATAACTAAAGAAACAAAATAGGAGCAATGAACGTAAAATTGATCATGAAAATCGAATAACGAATACAATTTATTAATTATAGAGGAATTGCACAAAATTCCATCCATAAAATTAACAAGAACAGATTGAAATTATTAATCATTAATTTATTGTTTAACTAATGTTGAAATATTTCTTTCACAATTTAGACCGTATTTTTTCCAAGGTCTCACATTATACAGTTGTAATTGTATTTCACAAAATACAAATTTGAGTATTAGAGCTTAAACACTTGTGTCCAGATATATTTAAACTTATGAACTCATCTATCATAGAATAGACACAAAGTATTTATAAACACACTATATTCCATAAGTAACCCTGATGATACAATTATCATTAGCTCCTTTTTAGAGCATAATAATGTACAACCCTTTCTCAAGGAACAATGATTTATAAAATTCAATATGCATACTTTATAACCACATAAATTCGCCTTAAAGGTATGATGAATCCATGCACTATCCCAAAGACAATTATTCACCATTGGCCAACAATACAACTTAACTTATAATAATCCCACACAGAAAACGACTGTATTTCTATATGTAAAAAAACATGACTCATCATAGCACCTCGATAAATACGGACATAATACAATTTCATTTATAATGTTTTATTATCATTTGGAAGGTTGTAATTCTTTCAACAATAAGCTTATTCTTGAAGTTTGAGACTTAAGGAAATGTATATGTTCTCGGCATAAATTTTGAAGTTTAAGCTTGTAGTAAATAAATACATTTTTGCATTCTTCAAATACTCTTCTACACATCTAATTTATTTATTTAAGAATGTGGTAATCTCAAGTTATTGATTTTTATTATATTTAACTTGGAGTGAAAAGGGTAATATTTTCGGAGCTACTAGTGGCGTCACCAATAGTTCTTTCTTTTAACTAGACTTTTTTTTATTTGATTCTCAAGCTTAACTTAGTTTCATATTATAAAAATTCAAGGTTGTGTTTAAGGTCAATTTATGGCTAAACTCATCAAGTTCAAATGTCATTCTAAACCTCTATTGTAATACACTTGTAGCTACTCACTTAAGAATTTAATCTCTTTTTTTTTTTAAAGTAATTATAGCATAAAAGTAGTTTGAGATTCAAATTCACTTATAGAACATAAAAATAAATGAATTAGGGTTAATTATACTTCAAGTTTGGGTTAGAGAAAAGTTTCAAGTTTAAAACATTAAGACTTACGATGAGTTGTTAACTTGACAGAATTCACTAGTACATTAAAAAATTCACCAAAACGTCTATGGCCTATATCTTAAAATTATTTTCTCAACTTTTTAGTTTTTATGTCTAGAGTAATTTTCAATTGGTTTTACTCCAATTGGATGTGTGAGTAAGGAGAAACATAAAAAACACTTTAGTAGGGTGGAGCTATTTATAAGATTTGCACAATACAAAGTACAACTCCAAAAGACCATCTAAACAACAGAATATAGTTTTTGCTATTTCTAACAAATTTTTAGGGGACACATTGAAGTTTTTACAGACATAAAACTTGGCTCATTGTAAGTTATGAAACACCGGATATAACTTAAACGAGTTTACTGTTCATACCTGAATTCTACGATTTTGAAAGTTTTGAGATTTGCAAAAATTTTGTTTACTGTAGTTTTAGTTTGTAATTCAACACTAACAATTCTATTGATTAAATGAAAATCATCAAGAATTCTCAAGTTATGCCAAGTAAAGTGTTCAAAATTTAGTATATTATAATTTTAGTAGGTTTCTAGCTCTTTAATTCATATGAAGAACAAGAAATAAGAGTTTACAGAGGATAACATCAAGTTTAGCCATTGACAACCTATACACAAATATTTTAATGGAAAAATGAATTTGATTTTGAACAAAGCCAAAAATTGAATCAATGGTACCCTCTCACCAAGAAGTATTAATTACGAACAAAGACATACATAAGTATAAATGGTGAATGTAAACAATAGTTTAACTCATTATAAGCATGACCCATAATTTAAGTAAAACAATTAGGAAATTTTTCAAATTGAGCAAGGAAAAACCAAGGAGAATCTCAGAGATTTAATATGAGAATTGTGTAAAGAAACACTCACAACTTATCAAATATTCCAAACTCTAGATTGCTCTTAAAGATTCACTTGATCTCCTATAATTTTGAGTCTTTGAACAATCATCATTAAACCCAAAATATAATGCATGCAATTTAACTATTGCAAATTTAAGAATCATTAAAAGCGTACATGCAACTAAAAACTTACCTAGATCTCAGCTTATGTTAGCTAAATCTCGGCTTCACAGTCTCTTCTTCTTCTTCTTTTTTTTTTTTGGCAAACAACTCTCTCTCCCTCTTTCTTTTTGGTTATGTGTTTTTAATGGAGAAACTTTTTTATTTTTTTTGGATAGGTGTCCTTATGCATGACACCCACAAATGCCACGTCACCAATAAATTTCCATTTAGTCCTCAACTTCTTTTCTTTATTCAACTAAATTCTTCATTGATTTATTTAATTTTCAATCCAACCTCTCTTTTATCTTAATTCCTTTCAATTGTACCCTTTCCTTATTTGTTATGCTTTCAATTAAACCCTCTGCCCTTTTATTTTAGCAAAACTAAGGCTTAAAATTTATATTAAATTAACAATATTAATTTTCTATTTATGTGCTCAGGTTACTGATGTTACAATTCTTTTCCTCTAAAAATAATTTCATCATCGAAATTCATTCAGTGTTCATAACTTTACACTATAACAGAAAATAGCAAATTTGAGTACTATTGTCTAATATCCTCTTTTCTTTCCTAGGTAGCTTATTCTCAAGAATTATTTCTATAATACTTTCACTAATGGAATGACTTTGTTTTTTAGCACATTCTGATCCTTGGCTAAAATAGCCGCTGGCTCTTTTTCATAACTTATGTTGGCTAAATCTCATCTTCACACTCTCTTTTTCTTCTTTTTTTTTTTTTTGGCAAACAACTCTCTCTCCCTTCTTATTCTTGGTTCTACGTTTTTAATTTAGAAGCATTTTTTTTTGGGACAGGGGTCCTTTTGCGTGACACCCACAAATGCCACCTCATGAATAAATTTTCATTTAGTCCTCAGCTTCTTTTCTTTGTTCAACTAAATCCTTCCTTGATTTATTTAATTTTCAATCCAGTCTCTCCTTGATCTTAATTAGTTCCTTTTAATTTATTTTGCTTTCAATTAAACCCTCCATCCTTTTGTTTTAGCCAAATTAAGGCTTAAAATTAATATTAAATTAACAATATTAATTTTCTAGTTATGTGCTCGGGTCATGGATGTTACATTGATTATAAAAATTCTTTGAGCCAAACCTTGTATATTTCACATTTCTTCTTTTTGTGTGTGTGTGTGTCTATATATATATATATGTATATAATTACCCTTCTATTGATATTGGATTGTGTAAGAGATAAGTTTTCTTCTTTTATTTCAGTCTTTGGGAGTAAAGAAAGGGGTAGTGAGGATCTATCATTGGATTTGTGTTAAACCCTTGTGAATATATATATATATATATTTAGAAACAAACTCTTATTGAGTTTGTGATTACCCTTCTATTGAGAGTTGGATTGTGTAAGAGACAAGCTTTCTTCTTTTATTTAGTCTTTGGGATTAAAGAAAGGGGTAGTGAGGATCTACCATTGGATTTGTGTTAAACCCTTGTGAAGAATACATATTGTAAAAGGTTATGAGTTAGCCTTGAAACTCTTGTTAGAAGGTTTAAGTGTGAGACTAGAAAACATTTGGAAATAGATTGTGAGTGAGCTTTGAATGCTCAAATTGTAAAGGTTTAGTGTTGATTTTTGAAAAAATAACTATAACAATCATGGTGAATAAAATTGGGTTTGCAAATCCTAATTTGGGTAAATTAGGTGAGAGACGTAAGATTAGATGAAAATTCAAACTCCTTAAAATTGTTATATTCTTGTGCTTGTCTCGTTCTCATTCTTTATATTCTCTTCTTTGTTCTAATCTTCTCTCATTGTTTTTGTTTCATTTAATGAGCCCCTCAATAATTAACCTCAAAACTTTATTTGCCCTACACACCCTCTCTAAGCCAGTTAAAATCATAATTTTGTTAATATAATTTTTCTAACCATTAAAATTCATGTTTTAATTATTAAAAATTCAAAAGTTTGTCTTATATAATAAAATGTTGCATTAATTATAGAGTATCTGATTAGAATTTTAAACTATCAAAATCTCATATCAGTTAATTAGGTGTATAAATGCTAATGACCCACTAAAATATTTTTTGAATCAAAATAGATAAAATATTTAACATTTTTAAGATTTATACATATTTATTTGTTAATATAAATTTAATGAATTAATTATCTATATTTTTATTAGATAGGAAATATGAATTATAAATTTTAATAATACAGTCAGATATTTTTAAAAAAAATAAAAGTTTAAGTGGTCAAAAATTAAAATTGTAAGAACTTAATTAAATATAATATTACAATATAGGATTCAAATTATATATTTTGTACTTAAAAGTTTTTGATAAAATAATTCAATGTATATAAAACTAAAAGTATAATAATTCAATATATGTATGTAAATAAATATCTAAGGAATCAATAAAAAATTAGAAAACGAATTTTCCCTTTTCTTCTAATAGCAAGCAATATCTTATTAAATACAATTTTTCTGCTGTTAAGAGATTATATTTGAAATATCATTCATTTCCAATTTTCCATTAATGGATTCAACTACAAGTTGGACCGGCGTTTAATAGACTTGTGGACCAAACCAATGAGGTCAATTTCACTCTTTGAAACTATTTTCCATCAATGAAGCGTATTTGAGATGCTTTGCCTAACTAATTTCCCCAACAATCTTTGTTCTCTATCAATTCTTTGTGGACAATAAGAAGAAGTTGAGGAGTACCATCAAGAAAATAGACAACTTGAAAAGAGACTGATTTTTTTTTTTTTAACAATCATCAAAAGAGACTGATTGATTGGATATATATATATATATATATATATATATATATATATATGTATATATATAAATTGAAGAAATAAGCATATTATAACACAGGAACAAGGAGAAAAATCCTCAAGAACAAAAGAGCGAGCACAAATATTACAACTCGGAAATAAAAAGTTCAAATGATCTAGATATTATTAAATTGTATCTATACAATAGATGACAATTTTTTTTCTTTTAAATAGATGGAAAATTTAAATTTTATACCTCAAAATATTTTTAGAAAAAAGTGGTAAACCAAATGGAGAATTTGATTTTCTTTTAATACGATGAGATTTCATTTGATAATGCATCTTTCAATCTTAAATAAAACAAGAGTTTGAAAAAAAAATTATATAATAGGTATTACTATCATATTTTATTTTCTTTATTTTGCTAGTTGTTCGGGCTTAAAATTCAAAAGTGATCGGTCTTAGCACCTTTTGATTGTTTTAATTGGGTCCGTGTGAGCCCGATCACAATCTCACAGAAATGGGAAGAAGATGGAAATGGCTTTATCACCAGCTCAGGGTGGTGACAGGGGGGCAAGAACAGGTTCAAGTCCCTTCTAACCTGCTTGATTTGGATCAAACAGGAGTTTGATTTCACTGGGAAATCTGATCACCGGGATCAAGGTAGACGCTGGGTCTTGAGAGAAAAATTGATATATTGAATCGAGTTGATAAAATGTGTAGAGAGTTTACAATGTATGAGCTTTGGCTTTTATAAGCCTAGAGCCCGACTATAAAAGGAAATAATCAACTCTAAAAACTTACCTATTGTAGCTTAAGGAAACAAATAAGAAATAAGGAAACAAATCAAATAAAACCTACCATATCGAGCTTATGAGAAACTAAGGTAACTACTGTAAATAGAAACCTTCCTAATCGGTCTATCAATCATACGCGGCTAATTGATACTTTCCTAATATCGTAGAAGGAAAGTCCCTTCGATCGCCCTGACTGAAGGCATATGCAAGACTTGACAGAGCTCTGACCAATCTTCACAATGTCGCACGTTTTGATTAACTGATCTTCACACATGCAAACATAAGTTGGGCCTTATTTCAGTGGGCTTTGGGCCATTTGTTTAAACTCGAGTTATCTTGAGGTGGGCCATTTGGGCCGGTATAAACAATGCCCCCCAGGATCAGTATCTAAGGCCCTGGTCAAAGTTCTGATTCTGCCTCTTCAAAAGCCCATATGGCCCAATATGCAATTCATGGCCCAAGTCAACATCATATTCTTCTAATTCCACTTTCTCGCTAATAGGGCTATTTTTGTCAATTGGCGCGTCGTTTCATTTGCCCGAAATTACGCCTATAAAAAGGGAGGAGTCTCAATCATTTGCCCCACTTGTTGTTGAAAACTCTCTCTCTCTCTCTCTCTTCAGAGCTTCTCTCTCTAGCATTCGGTGATTTTATTCTCGAGTTCCTCGCAAAGGTATGCCTTCCTCTCTCTTCTTCACATTAGTTTTGATCTGTCTATTATATCCATGACCAATTTCATTTCCTATTTTGCAGTTTCAAATCTTAATGGGAAAATCTAAGAAATCAATGTCTTCAACAATTGACGACAAGGCTGATCCCCTTGCTTGTTTGGAAAGAGTAACTGCCATCGTTCAGGCCTCCACAGCAACACTAGAGGTATTACTCAAATACTCCGATTGTCCTGGTACTGTTGTCTTAGGTCTTTCCCTTGTTGAGGATGATAGATGGGTAGATGAGTTAATCCCTTCTGCTAGGAAAAATGACCTTCCTAGATCCAATCGGCCTAATGACATGTTACTTTGGAAAAAGAACATTCCTATTAGATCTTGGCCGAACCCATCTAAGGAATATCTAATCTGGCATACTTGATTAGAGACTACATTTTCTTCTTTGTGGAAAGATATCGACATCTATGATATGCTCCACTTTTCTAGGACCAAGGTGACTATTAACAAACCTTTACTATTGGCCTTATCCCTCTTTTGGTCCCGTACTTGCAACGCCTTCGTGTTCAGGGAAGGGCTAATGACAATTACCCTGCTAGATTTAGCCGCTCTGTTTGGCCTTTACCCTTTTGGTGAGGAAGTTAGCCCTAGGCTTAAGGCCGATACTTCTAGGTTCAACATTTCTTTTAAAAATTATCATGTAAGTTATGGCCCTTTTATTACCATGAACATGAAATCCACCCCTACCCAGATAAAGCTGAACAAGTAGCCTTCCTTTTATACTGGCTTTGCCGATTCGTGGGCTGCCCTAGCTCTATCAAGGTGACAAAAGAATTTCTCCCCTTAGCAGTAGCCCTGGCTGATGGGAAAAAACTTGCACTTGGCCCATTTGTTATGAGTCAATTCTATAGGGGTATGCACCATTTGGTGCTTGATAATGATAGGAATGACTTTAAATCCGGACCTCGGCCGATATGGATTGTTCAGCTGTGGTTCAATGCATATTTTCAAGACATCATGAATCAGCCAATGAAACCATCTCCTCGGTCTATAACCTGCTATGCCCCTTGGGTATCATCCTTTAAATGTAAATACACAACATTTGAAGAATTCTTTCATTTTTTATACAACCCCAAAGGCCGACAAGATAAACTTTATTGCCCTTTTCTTCCCACAATTTTTGGCCCTTCATGGCTCCTTGAAGATCCCTTCAACTCAAACCTTTCCCCAGAATTTTCCTTGGCCTGGAAAAGCATTCTTCTCACTAGGGATTTACCCTTCGGTCTGGATTTAGATCCCTGAAACAACAAGTGTGGCATCAAAACATATAACCCCCACTTTGTTGCGATGCAATTCGGTCTTTCCTAATCACTTCCTTAGCCGATCATATTTTCTTGTAATTCTTCACTGTATAAAAGGCATGTCTATAGAAATTCTGAATTCTATGAGAAGATTGCCGAAGTTCATGGTGCCCTCAAAAAGAATCAGCGCCTTTGTCCTCTACCCATCAACCCCTGCAAGTTGCAAATGTTTATGGACTTTTGGAATGCATTATGTTTCAAACATTTCTGCTTAACTTCTGAAGAAGTGATGAATATTCAATAATGGGAATTGACTGATGATCGGGCTTCTTCTTCTTTGCAGGATCAGCTAAAGACAAGAGGTGAGTATATACGCAAAATTCGTGCTTTTGAGAGCTTTTATAATCGCAAGTACAATTATCGAGACCAAATAGAGATGCGAAGGAGGATGGAATAAGTTAAGGCCGAATTAATATGGGAGCACCGTCTTGGGAGTTATGCCACTTATCTTCAAACTTGCACCAGTTTTCTCGAGGTGATCGATCTAGACGTTTGTTCGTGTTCTTACTCTGATCGGTCTCCAGAGGTCCTAACAGCTCCTTTTAGCATCACCGGTCCTGCTGTTTCTAAACTCAAACCGCGGAGCAAAGTAAGCTTTACTGGTAAATTTGTTGGCGACCCTATAACGGTCTTATGGAAAGTTCGGCCATCCTTCTCCTATACGCATCCTTTCATCAAGTGGTCAGGTAATTGTTACTTTGCACATTTCTATTCTTTTACACCTCACGAGTTCTCTTTTTTACTGTGTTTCTTTCAAAAGCCCTTGAGAAGCCGATTGAGGTACTGGAGGGTGAGCCCAAGAAGAAAAAAGGCCAAAACTCACCATCGGTATTCAAAGAAGAGTGCCTCCAAATCGGCCTCCGAGATTGCTAAGGCCACGGAAATCCAAGATCTCATTGTTCCTCTTGCCAAGGCCCCAATCCAAGTAGATTCTTCCAGCAAAGGCAATCTGTTTGTCCCAGCAAAAACTCATACTAAGGAAGATACCTCCAAGATCTCTATTGAGGTTTCTACTCCACTGAGTCCAAAGAAATCGACAACACCTCCTTTAGAACCAACAGCATCCCAAGCCTTTGATCAGGTAAGGTTCTTCTTAAGGTTCTTCTTAATGAATGAAACTTGTTTTTAGTTGATGTTCTAATCGGTCTTATTTTTGCAGGGCTCATTATTCATCTTATTCAATGAGATCGAGGCTTATCTTGACGAGTTTTAGGATGATGAGGTGGATGCCCAGGTCTCTTCTGACCATGAAGAGCATAATGGTGCTGGTGACGTCATGGCCGATTCTGAAGACCAAATTACCAAGGAGGTGAAACGGAGACTCAAGGACTTGGTAGAAATCTTTGAGGGACCTTCTCACTTCTTTATTGACGATAGCAATCACGATCGGGCTGCTAGATTATTGAAGTATCTTCATGACAACGTCATCCATCTTGGATCAGACATCACAATCCGCCAAAAGTACATCATCGACCACCTTTATGAAACTTTGCCCACCCTCGTCACTAACTTCAAAACTGCTGACCAGTTCCTTACTAGGCTTACTGAAAAAGATGTTAAGAAGCAGAAGTTGGATGAGGAGGCGGTCACAATCGTAGATGCCATCAAGAGAGAAAGGAAGATTGTGCTGGAGGCTGGACTAGCTTTGGACAAACTAAAGAAAGAGGTGGTTGATTTAAAGGCAGCGTTGAAGAAGAAGCAAGCCGACCTTGCTAGCTTTGAGGCTACCCAACGAAGACTAGTGGAGCAAACGCAGGCTCGAGGTGCCCGTATAAAAGAGATTCAGGAGAAAAGGAAAAACCTGCGTCTCCAAATAACCAAGCTGCAAGGGCAAAAAGACTCATCTCTGTTGGAGAAGGAGAATGCCATCAACGCTCTTTTTGAATTCATCACCTTTTTAAATCACAAACTTAATCGATCGGGTTGTGATCGATAGTACAATTTTTTAATGTTTCGGCCTTGGTGGCCATTCTTTGAATGTTAATGATATCCTATTGGCCTGTTGGATGGCCTAATGAGTTTAAATATCATTCCTTGTCTCCATTGTCTGTTATGATTATCTTTTAATGCTTCTTTTAATTTCATAACTTATTGAACCGAAAATAATAATCGGTCTTTATAACACATCGAATAACTTATCGGCCTAAGTAGGAACTTGGCCAGATAACTTTATTAACAATGAACAAATGAACTATAACATAGTTGGCACGACACATATAATGGGCCTTGAATACAAGTACATAAACAATTAATCAATATCAAAATGTGACTGATCTATGCCATCCCACATGGATGGGAAATAAGTTTTCAAATATTTACCATTAATTGGTCTAGAATGAGGAAAGCCATCTCTATCTACCAGAAAGTATGCACCACCCCTTAATAATTGAGTTATAATAAAGGGCCCTTCCCAATTTGGACTCCATTTACCAATTGATCAGTCCTTATGTCCGATTGGTAACACCAGTTTCCAGACCAGATCTCCTTCTTTGAAATACTTGAGCTAGACCCTCTTATTATAAGCCCGTTCCACCTTCTTCTTTTATAGTATCACTCGGTCATATGCTAATAGTTTTTCCTCATCTAGCTGATCAAGTTCTTGCAGGATGCTTTCAGCATAATCCGAGGATGATAACTTTAAATGGACCTGCCGTCTTAAAGATGCCATAGTTAGTTCCATTGGTAACATGGCGTCGTGGCCGTATACCAATTTGAATGGGGATATGCCAATTGCTGATTTTTTATTCATCCTTAATGCCCACAGCACTTCAGATAAAGTCTCGTGCCATACCCGAGGATTCTCTTCTATAGACTTCTGAATTACCATTTTTATCAACTTGTTAGTTGCTTTAGCTTGTCCATTTGCTTGGGCATAATACAGTGATGAGTGGAGTAATTTGATCTTAAAGTTTTTAGCAAAAGCCTGAATTTCCTCTCCAGTGAACATAGTCCCTTAATCCGTGGTTATGGATTCTGGGATTCCAAATCGATGTATGATGTGTTTGGTAATGAAATCAATGACCGCTTGCTGATTAACGATCTTCAAAGGAACGGCTTCCACCCATTTTGTAAAATAATCTGTAGCCACTAACATGAACCCATGACCCTTGGATGACTCGGGGTACACCTTCCCAATGATGTCCATTGCCCATCCTCTGAACAGCCAAGGCTTAACGATGGAATGTAACTCATATGCTGGAACATGCTGAATTGGTCCATGTTTTTGGCAAGCTTCACACCCCTGGGTGTAGTATTTACAATCCTTCTCCATGGTTGGCTAGAAATATCCATATTGCCAAATCAGACACTTCATCTTTCTTCCCCCTTGATGTGTACCTGCGATGCCTTCATGAGTTTCGGCCATGACCAGCATTGCTTCCTTAAGACCAATACACCTTAGGAGTTCCCCGGAGTTCGTTCTTCTTAATAGTTCACCATCCATCAGCAGCATCTTAGTTGCTAAGACCCTGATCTATCTTTTGGCCGATAGAGAAGGATTGTTAAGGTATTCCATGACTTCCGTCCTCCAATCGGCCTCGAGGTCATTAGCAGTGACTTGAAAAAAGTTATTAGATTTTATCATCAAGGAAGACTGAGGTCTGATCAAAGTTAGGATTGATGATATTTGGTCTCTATAGCCTGAGCCTGATTGAGCCAAGTCATTTGCCTCATCATTAGCTTCTCTCTACAGGTATTGCAGTCGGGCTCTTGTGAATCCTTTCATCATGTGTTGAGCTTTATTACAATATGCCCCCAGCGTGGTTGATTCACATCTATACTCTCCTGAAACTTGCTTTACTACCAGCATTGAATCTCCATAGATATCCACGTCATGGATCCCTAGCTCTGTAAGGATTTCAAGCGCTATCAGAAGAGCTTCATATTCGGCCTGATTATTTGTACATGGGAAGTCAAGTAGGAAAGACATCTTCGTCTTGATTCCATTAGGTGATTCCAAAACTACTCCTACCCCCGAGCCTGATGAAGCCCTTGAACCATCAAACCACACTCTCCATCCCTTAGCTTCACAAAGATCAACTGGTATCTCTATCGTGGGATGGTCGGCTAAGAAGTCAGCCAACACTTGCCCTTTAATGGCTTTTTGAGGCACGTATTGTAGAGTAAATTCTGACAAGGGCACAACCTATTTTCTAAGCTGATTTCTAAGGAGCGGTCTTGACAAGGTATACTTGATGACGTCGGTCTGACTGATCACCCATACCACAGAGGAGAGCAGGTAGTACCTGAGCTTACAACATATGAAGTACAGACAAAGGCTGAGTTTCTCAATGGAGGAATACCTAGTCTTCGTATCGGTTAGTGCTTGACTAAGATAGTAAATTGATCTTTCAAATCCTTTCTATTCCTGGGCAAGTAGACTAGCCATAGATGTCTCTAAGGCCGAAATGTACAGTATCAAGGGGTCTTTCGGCCTTGGGGCAGCCATTACTGGAGGATGAGTCAAGTATGCCTTGATCTGATCGAAAGCGTGTTGATGCTAAGCTTTCCACACAAAGTCCTCCCTATCCTTGAGTTTCAGTAGGGGTGACCAAATTCGTAGTCAGCCTGCTGTGTTGGAAATAAACCTTCTGAGATAATTGATCTGGCCGATTAACCTTTGCAGTTCTTTTTTGGACTTAGGCGGTGCAGCTTGGATGATTACCTTTGTCTTATTAACGTCTACTTCCACCCTCCTCTAGTGCACTAAGAATCCCAAAAAATGGGCTACTGAAACCCCAAATGTGCATTTGAGAGGGTTCATCTTTAGCTGATGGAGCCTCATCCTTTCGAATGTCTTTGTTAGGTGCTCCAAGTGTTATTCATCGGCTTTGGACTTAACGATAACATCATCAATGTAAACTTCCATGAAATCTCCAATCAATGAATCAAAGATCTCATGTATCGCCCGTTGATAAGTTACCTCAGCATTTTTAAGGTCGAATGGCATTACTGCCCATTCGTAACTTCCTAGCACACCAGGGCATCTGAAGGCTATTTTGCTGACATCGGTCTCCCGAATTTGATCTGGTTATACCCTGAATGACCATCCATGAGGTTAAAAATGTAGTGGCATGATGCAGCATTAATGAGCATATCGGCCATGGGCATAGGATATTCGTCTTTAGGAGTAGCCAGGTTTAAATTCCTGAAGTTAATACAAACTCTGATTTTTCCGTTCTTCTTGACTACAGGAATAATATTCGACAGCCACTAGGTGTACTGAGCCTTCCTGATAAAACTTGTATTAGTTAGCCTCTTGACTTCATCGGCCACTAGATTTTCCACATCCCTAGACATTCTTCTAGGAGGTTGGATA
Source organism: Mallotus japonicus (assembly GCA_949634005.1). Taxonomy (NCBI): domain Eukaryota; kingdom Viridiplantae; phylum Streptophyta; class Magnoliopsida; order Malpighiales; family Euphorbiaceae; genus Mallotus; species Mallotus japonicus. Next base: position 9,882 of record CATIWK010148012.1, on the reverse strand, counting down.
TGTGGCCGATACCCTAGCTTGATAGGTAGCTCGTGTTCCACCAGATCTCGATCTAAACCGGGCATTTCTTCATAGGTCCAAGCAAAATAATCTTTGAATTTTAGCAGCAACTCTACTAGTCTGGCTTCAAATTCTGGACTTAGCTTGGAGCTGATGTATATTGGCCATTTATTGGCCTCAGTACCCAAATTGACTTCTTTTAGGAGGTTTGGGGTTTGAATAGGATCATCCCCTAACTTGCTCGTAGGGATGTGTACGCCACCTATTTTCAATCGGCCTATGGGATCTTGTTCTTCTTCCTCAAAGATGCACTCGGCCGATTGGATATACTCTCTATTTAAATAGTGTTGTGATATCATTAATATCATCTGTTATAATAAATCGGCCAACTTGTCTTGATGTAATTACTGCAGGCCGATCTAATGAAATGCTTGCTTTAGAACCCTTCTTGAAATCAGAAAAATGAGGCAAGTACATTATGGCCTCTACATGGAAGGCCTCTTCCCTAAATGGGTTGGGGTCCCCATGGATGACCTCCACATCCCCTTCTGGTCTCTATATAAACAACATCTGATGGAGGGATGAAGGAACACAGGCATTGGAATGTATCCAGTCCCTACCAAGAAGGACGTTGTAATTGGTCTTGACATCCATGATAAAAAAAACTCCCCTTGTGACTTATGTCTACCCACTTTAACATTTAGCATAATAAAACCATCAGGGGCCCTATCATGTCCAACGAAATCGGTCATCACAGCGTCAGTTTTCTCCAGATCTTTAATTTTCAGATCGATTTTCTTCAGAGTTCTGAGTGGCAAAATATTCACTCCAGCTCCGTTGTCCACTAAAACTCTCTTCAAATCCACCCATTGAAATCGGCCTTAATATAGAGCGGCCGAATATGTCTGGTCATGAGAAGGTCAGGCTGTGGAATGGTTAAGGATGCCCCCTATCCATCATTCAGCTCACAATTATCAGGGGTCATAACATCTCCATCCAGAGTGGACTTCTGGCCTGTCTTTGGTTTGAAGTCATTTAGCAGTGTCACAACGTTGATGGAAGTGCCCACGACTTCTTCCTTTGGCGATGGTGGAGGTAGTAGTCCGTCTTTGATTTTTCCTTCCTTGGCAGACCAGTACCATTGTGTCTTTCCTTTACCTTTTTCTTGCTTGTGCAAGTTGAAGTTGGAGTAGGGCTTCTTTTGGGGATCAATCTTTTCACCATACATTTTCTTCACTATCCGATTTCTATCATCGGACACCCTCTTTTGATGTTCGCTTTCTTTAGGAGTCCTCTCCCTCTCAAACTTCGGAGGTCGGTGACTACCATCTCCTTCTCTATCTGCCCGAGGTCTCCCAGATGAAACTCTAGAAGCTGATGGCTCATGAGTCTGTCTGGCTGATTGACGAGGCCTCTACATTCTTCTTTTTTGGGTCTTGGTCATGCTAAGCCTCCCATCTTTGTCTGGATACCATACCCTTTTAAAAACATTAGCTTTAGGTCTGTGCCTTTGCCAGGTCTCAGTTGCCTTGGGTTTGAATGTTTTAGCATTTGGCCGACTTGGTGAATGGCATTGATCCCTATGAGAATCTCTGCTTAGTTCCTCCTTTAACCTCTGCCTTTTAGGTGAGTGAGATCGGCTCTGCTATGAGCTGATGGTTTCACCCTAACTTCGGGTCTTGATAGATGATGATAATCCTGTCGGTCTCTTATTACATACCTAGGGGATCTGCTCCGTTTATTTGGAGTATACATGAAGCAATGATTACATGTTGGGCATGTTACTTCTTCTTCATTAGTGAAGCTAACTTCTCTGTTCACTTTTGAAGTTTCCCCTTTATCCTCTTCAGGAAGCTTCAACTCTATCCTGACTCTTGGCCGATCGGGTGTCCAAGGTTCACCTTTCCCTAGGCCGAGCACTTTGATGTCCTTGGGAAATATCATATTACATGGTATCCTGGGTAATACCATGCTTACTGTTACAGCTTTCCCTCTTCCTGGAAAAAGGAGCTTCTTATCATCGATGGCCTTCTGAACCACATTCTTGAAAATTACACAATTGTTAGTGGTATGTCTCCAGGAGTTATGCCATTTGTGATATTCTTTACCAGCCTGATCCTTTGGAGGAGGGATGATATGGCCATCAGATAGTTTAATATGGCCGTCTTTGATCAGAGCATCAAAGATTTCATCGGCCTTTGTAAGGTCAAAAGAATACTCCCTCGCTATTTGATTTGCTTTGGGAATCTTCTTCTTTTCTTTTATTAATGTCGGCCTTTTTAGGGCCTGACATTCGTTGGGTTTTGTTCCAATGTATTCGGCTACATTAATAGCCTCATCATCAGTATCGGTCTCATAGTCATCATTAATGGCCGATACATCTAAGGGATCTTGGTAATATGTTCCCTTTGAGGAAGCCCTCCTTTGGTCCTTTTCTCTGAGCAACCTCTCATAACTAGAAGCCCGAGTGGTTAGTTCAAACAAGTCCCTGAAGTGGTGTCCCTCAAAATGTTCTCTCATGGAATAGTTTAGTCCCTTGACAATCATGGGGACACATTCGGCCTCACTAATGACCGAAATGCATTGAGTCCTTAGCTTGTGGAACCTCATTATATATTGCTCCACAGACTCTCCTGGTAACTGTGAAATCCTGGCCAAATTGGCCAAGGAGATATCGGGTCTGGCCCTATAAAATTCAATATGGAATTTTTCCTCAAAATCTTTCCATGTAGTTATTGAATTGGAGGACAAGTGTGCGTACCAAGTAAAGGCCAATTTTTTCAGAGAGTTACCAAAGAGTCTCAGCCTCTAAAAGTCATTGGCCGATGCCTCCCCACATTATACTGTGAATCGGGCTACATGTTCTATGGAAGATTAATGTTTTTCTTCGTCTAAAAATAGTATAAACTCTGGCACCTTGTATCTCCTAGGGAATGGGTGCAATTTATCTATCCAGTCATGATAGGGTTTGTTGTACATTGGCCTTGAAATAGGTCTAAAATCTATACCCATTTTTTTCTAATGTGTCTCTTAATAGACTCTGATCGGTCACAGGTGGCCGATACTCAAATCTATAGTCATTAGTATGGTATTGCATTTGATTATTACATGGTTCTGTATCTTGGCCTGAGGTTAATTCAATAACTCGGCCTTGTTCGTCATAAGTGAACACAGTGCCTGCCCTATTAGGGTTATTGCCCATTGTCCGACCTTGATAACTATTATCATTAAAGTTAGTAGGTCGGGCTGGATAGTTTTGGTCATTTTCATCAGGCCTCCTCATTAAACGCACATTACCATACTATAAATTATGACTATTTGGTCTATTAGAATCTGAGGCATACCTTGGGAGTTCAACGTTTTGTTTACCCTTGAGAGTGGATGCCATGCGATGCAGGTTGACACTGATCTCCTCCAGTTATTTCTGAGACTGCATCTGGATCGACTCATTCCTCTCAAGAATTGGTCACAAAACCGTGGACATCTGGGCAATGAGGTTGTTGAAGAGTGAATGATTCTCCCTCGACACCTCGTCTCGAAGAAAATCGATATCTTCCTTACCGAGGATAGGCTGTCTCCTCTATGGCAGGTTGCGATTGTACTCGTCTTTATTTTCTAACAGCTCATTCCGGGCATGCCCCTGAGCATGACCACTTGATCCATCAGTTTTGGTGTTGGATCCATTAGTTTTGGTGTTGGAAGCTTTGCTCATTTTAGCTTTTTGTGATCTCATCTGTACAGGCATATAAGGGTCCCACTGGGCATGCCAAAAAGATGTTCGGGCTTAAAACTTAAAAGCGATCGGCCTGAGCACCTTTTGATTGTTTTAATTGAATCCGTGTGAGCCCGATCACAATCTCACAGAAATGGGAAGAAGATGGAAATGGCTTTATCACCAGCTCGGGGTGGTGACAGGGGCAAGAATAGGTTCAAGTCCCTTCTAACCTACTTGATTTGGATCAAACAGGAGTCTGATTTCACTGGGAAATCTGATCACCGGGATCAAGGTAGACGCTGGGTCTGATAATGTAGACGCTGGGTCTTGAGAGAAAAATTGATATATTGAATTGAGTTGATAAAATGTGTAGAGAGTTTACAATGTATGAGCTTTGGCTTTTATAACCCTAGAGCCCGACTATAAAAGGAAATAATCAACTCTAAAAACTTACCTATTATAGCTTAAGGAAACAAATAAGAAATAAGGAAACATATCAAATAAAACCTACCATATCGGGCTTATGAGAAATTAAGGTAACTACTGTATATAGAAACCTTCCTAATCGGTCTATCAATCATACGCGGCAAATTGATACTTTCCTAATATCGCAGAAGGAAAGTCCCTTCGATCGCCCTGACTGAAGGCATATGCAAGACTTGACAGAGCTCTGACCGATCTTCACAATATCGCACGTTTTGATTGACCAATCTTCACACGTGCAAACATAAGTTCGGCCTTATTTCAGTGGGTTTTGGGCCATTTGTTTAAACTCGAGTTATCTTGAGGTGTGCCATTTGGGCCGGTATAAATAGTAGTTAATTTCAAAAGTTTGAAAATAAAAGTATAAAATGTAACAGAATTTTGGAAAATGAAAAATCGAGCTAAAATTTTGGAAGATTGTCCATGGAAATGGAAAATATGCCTTTATAGTGCATCTAGTGGAGAAATGCAAAGGCATAACGTTAGCTCTGTTCAATGTACAGATACAACATACGCCATGAATTGTTTTTAAATTAGAGATATGATAAAACAAAAATTAGTGACAGAGATGGTGGAGAAGTGGAAATTAACATGTAACTAAGGCTTCGTGTATTTGCGGAAAATATTTTTTGCAAAATATTTTTGAAAAAAATTATTTTTAAAAGTAAATATTTTTCGATATTTAGCTGCAACACTATAAGACAATAAATGAGAAAAGAAGACATTAGAAAATAAAAGAAAAAATAATAAATGAAGAGAGAAGACATTAGAAAATGTATTAAAAATGATTTCCCATCCTGGAAAATAAGGAAAAATATTTTTCGAAAAAATATTTTTCCGCAAACAAACGTTGGCTAAAATTTCTCATGTATCCATGAAAATAGAAGAAATGGTTTTGTGATGCAGCTGGTGAAGTTTGGAGAAAAATGTAGCAAGTTTGTTAAAGTACAAATTGAATAACAATTAACTCAAGAGAAAGTTAGGGAAGAACAATTCTAAACAACTTCGTCCCCTTCAATTTTAATTTATTTGTCCACGGTTCATACATACATACAATTCGTTTTTTCAGTTTATATTTTTCTATATTCTACAAATATGTCAATCATTTGTTCCTATTGATAAAAAACTTTTATTTTTGTTGAAATTTGCGTAGTTTAGTGTCATAACTACCTCCAAGGCATGTAAAGGTTTGATCATTACCACTTCCTCCCCAATTAAATATATATATATATATATATATATATATTTTCAATTTATTTTTTAATTATTTTCTTTTACTTGCATCCATGCGAACTTAAACAAATTATAAAAATGAGCTTAAAAATTCAAACTTAATTTCATTCTCTAGTAATTTTACACAATCATGCATTTTATTTAAAAATTTAAATACAAGGTAAAAGCATTTCTGGCACACCCACATCCATTATTATTAAGTGCCAAATAAAATGAATAAAACAATAAGGGTAAGATTGTAGTAGAAGGGTATGGATGAGAATTAACATTTTAATAACAAAAAAGAGGTAGACAAAATTGGTTCTCTAACTATATTCCCACAAATTCATTTTTCAATCGATTCATATTTAGGTCAATTAAGAAGACAAATTATATTGAACTTATATAGATTTTTTTGAAATATAATTTTAAATGCATGAAATGGATATAGGAAGTGCATTTTTTAAAAATCTTCCCAGGAAAAATTCAGTTCTAATTGACACAAAGATTAGTCTAAAAGTTCAACCCTTAAAAAAATGTTGGTCCAAAAAATATCTTCAAACCAAAAGAAAAAGAAGGAGAATCATGTTGAACACGCCAATCCGAGGAAAGGTATCCAAAGTTCAAAGCTGGCATCTTAATTATTTTGAAAATTCCAAAGGCGTTTTCCATGATTTTCCATGTTAAAACATAATTATTTTTCGACATTACATAAATAATATATAAAGGAAAAATTGCATTTTTGGTGTCTCAATTTTTTAATTTTTGCTATTTTGGTATCTCAATTTTTTTTTTTTTTGCAATCAAGTTGATGAACTTTAAAAATCATTATCAACGTAGTGCTTATGGTCGGATTGCCATTGTCGGAATGCTGATTAGACTATTTTGGGACCCACTTTATGCTTCATCATCAGCCACATCAATTATTAACAATAAAAATGAAGTAAAAGACAGGTGTGCCCCTTTTGAACCCTAATTGATCTCATTTACAGACAAAAAAAAAAAAAGAGGAATGAACAAGAAGAGGGAAGAAGAACCAGCATCTAGGAAGAAAAGGAAAGAAGAAGAGAAATCACAAGAAATCAACAAAATAATGGAAGTAAGATGTACTACAGCTAGAGCTAGAGCTAAAGGAGCAGCAGAACAGAAGTTGTATAGGTGAAAATAGGTGGAGGTTGAGACTGCCATCTCTGAGTCACAGTCAATCAGAAAAGGTGCGAGAGCTTTCATTCCAGGAAGCAAACGAACTATAAAAGCACACATGAAGTATCATAAATTTCATTCATCAGTTGGTGAATATAATTAAAAAAGAGTTAGAGAAGAGAAAATTAAATGAAATCTTAAAATGAGAGAAGTGCATTAATGGCACTGGCGAAGAAGGGGAAATCGAAGGCCACTAGCGCCCCCAATTCTGGCCAGTTGAAACCAATAACTGAAAATAATTTTCCATCCTTTATTCGGTTAGTGCCTCCCTCCTCCATCGTAATCACTATTCACGCCAAAACTGGGTCTAAATTTGCCTTCATAACTGCACGATTTTTTTATTTTATTTTTTGGACTACATGTACCTATGACTGTAAAGCAATTCTTTGTTTGATTCTTTGTCGATACTATTTTAGATTTCCACGATGAAGCATTGGGAGTGAAGATAGACGCCCCTGCCAAAGACGAAGAAGCAAACACCGCTTTTCTTGATTTCATTAGTTCTGTTAGTCAATTCTCGTTAATTTCATTAATTCTGTTACTCTGTGTTTTTTTGAGAAAAATGTCTTGAATTGGCCATACTCTGCATTATAAGGTTACATTAGATATAGAAAAATGTAAATATGAATCTCCAATTGTTATTATCTGCAGATTCGAGAGCAGCGATATGCTAGCCTCTTGCTTAGCATCCACACTATTACTATCAGAATCATGGAGACAGAACAAATTGGAAACATCGGAGGAGGAGGTAGAAAGCTATCCATAGGAGGAGGTAGGGGAGGTTGGTCAAGCGAGGGAAGAGGAGCATGAGCTAAGTGCTGAGAATCTTGAACTTTACCTTAAGCATAATCACTAAGAGTAGCACCAGTGTTTTTAAGGGAGATGGTGAAACTAGAGTGACCAGCTATAAAACCATTACTAGCAATAATAGCTTCCTTCATCAAAATTTTCCTTTCTTTGCATCTTGACACTGATTCCTCTTAGTCCACTTTAGACTGAGCATAACCTATTTCTTTTTTCTCAAAATGAATCAAGCCAAGAGCAAAAAGTTTGCTCCTTTTTCAATGTTTTTTCATTTGAGCATTTGAGCTTGTGACCTCTTCTTGTTTCTTTAGTTCTACGTTTCTATGTCTATGAGAGAGAGATGACATTCATGCATCTCTTAATATGGAAGCCAATAACTCATTGTGTTTCTTTGATAATGGACAAGAATGCCATAAGAAAATATGGTTCTCATTCCTGTTCTGGCGCAACTATGCTCTGTCGATTGCAGAAGAACAAGCTTAGGAGGCTCTTGAGGAAGCATCTGAAGATGGGTGACTTGCAAAATCTCAAGACATTGATGTTGATTCGTTTCCAAATCAGGAAAAAAAAGGTCATTAGGAGGTCAAGAACTCTTGCTCGGCTCCATTCCCAGAAAGAATTCTTATGTGCCACAGCTCTAACTGCAAAGAGAATCCTGCGCGACCATGTTTGATCATTTTAGGGGCATATTTGTCTTGAGCTCATTTTTTATTGTTTTTATTTAGACGTGGCAAGTGACAAGGCAATGAGTGGGACCCAAAAAAGTCCAGTCACCACTCCAGTAAGGCCAATCCGACTAGATGTATCAAATTAGTTGTGAATTTTAAAGTTGAGACACTAAAATAGTAAAAAAAAAAGTTAAGATACCAAAATAGCAAAAATTAAAAAGTTGAGACACCATAAATGCAATTTTCCCACATACAAACTATTTTTTTTATATTTATAAATATAAATACAGTAAAACTTCTACAAAATAATAATCTTGGGACTGAGAGAAATTAATAATTAATTGAGATATTAATTAATTTAATTGTTAGTTTATTAATTTATAAAAAATAAATATTCAAATGAAAATGATACGACTATAAAGATGTTTTTTTTTTTGAGAATTTAATAACCTAAAATACACACAGAGCACAGTGACACCATACGTCATCTAACAAAATCATGGTCAATTTTGTTAGCCGCGGAATGGTATATATAATCAAAGATGCTAATTGATTATAAAGATTAGGGTAAATTACGACCACCCCTAAGATTTGGTCAAACTCACTCATCTGATCTTATATTTTCAAAAATCAACTAATAATTCCCTCAGATTTAATTTATTAACTATTTTCTCCTTTATTGTAAACCTAAGGGGGTATTAAATTAGAAGAAGGGGGAATAGTTAATAAAATAATATATAGAGGGATATTTAATTAATTTCTAAAAATATAGGGATGAACTAATAAATTAGAATAAAACCTTAAGGGGATATCAGTAAATTACCCTAAATTTCAGCTATAGAAGCTACACTAAAAAAATACTTAAATTAACTATAGTATTTTTCTTTTTTGCTGTACTAAAACAACACAACACATTTACTGCATTATAAAAATTTAGAAATATTATCCAACTTGGTATTAATTTTAAGAAAAAATAAACAACATTAGTAATTTTTTTTTAAATGCTTATTGGTATCAAAAATCACAAACTTTTTTTTATCTTTTTCATATCTATACCAAACTTTAAAATTTGGCAAAATTAGCTCAATTTGATATATTATTTGTAATTTTAGCACAATTTAACATATTATTTGTAATTTTAGCACAGTTCTGATTTGATCATAAATTAATAAATAAAATACATATGTGGCGTTTGAGGTGAATTAAATAACATTTATTGTTATAGTCTCACATTCATATGAAGACTTAAAATAGGTAAAAAAAATGAGATGAATATAGTCTTTACAGGTTAAATAAATTTCTCATTCTCATTTTTATATTTTCTTAAATTATTGAGATTGAAGTCTAACTAACTATTATCATTGGTATTCCGATTACATGCATGTGAAATTCATAAAAATAACTACTTCACCTTAAATATCATATATTGATCAAATTGTAAATAATTTGTCAAATTGGGTTATATTTACCAAGTTTTAAAATTTGGTATAAATTTACAAAATATAAAAATATTGTGATTTTTGGCATCATTATGCCTTTATTAAAACATAACAATTTATATTAGAAAATTATTAATCTATTATTATAATAGATGAGTGTTTAAGAATTTTTTAAAAATATATTATTTTGTAAATTTAATGAATTATTAGTTTAGCATGTTGGTCCTTATAAGTCTTGACCGGCTAAAAGTATTATTTAAAAGAATTATTAATTAATTTAGTAATTATATATATATATATATATATATATATATATATATATATATATATATATATATATATATATATATATATATAT